>JASEVX010000400.1:0-146159 GCA_031761405.1 Serripes groenlandicus | reverse complement strand
AGATGGGGTGGAGAGAGAGAAGCACTGGAAGTAATGAAGGGAAGAGGGAGAGAGAGAGAGAGAGACGATAGAGAGAATCAATGGAATCAATGAGTGGGAGGAGGGATGGGGAGAGAGAGAGATATATATATAGAGAGAGAATCAATGAGGGGAGGGGGAGGGGTAGATATAGTAATCTATATAGAGAGAGACTCAATGAGAGGGGAGAGAGAGAGAGAGAGAGAGAGAGAGAGAGAGAGAGAGAGAGAGAGAGAGAGAGAGAGAGAGAGAGAGAGAGAGAGAGAGAGAGAGAGAGAGAGAGAATCAATGGAATCAATGAGGGGAGGAGGGATGGGGGAGATATATATATATATAGAGAGAGAGAGAATCAATGAGGGGAGGAGGGAGGGGGAGATATATATATATATATAGAGAGAAGAGAGAGAGTAGATGGAGGAAGAGAGAGAAGCAATGGAAGTAATGAAGGGAAGATGGAGGGGGAGAGGGAGATTTATATATAGAGAGAGAGAGATGGGTGGAGAGAGAGAGAAGCACTGGAAGTAATGAAGGGAAGAAGGGAGAGAGAGAGAGAGAGATAGAGAGAATCAATGGAATCAATGAGGGGAGGAGGGATGGTGGAGAGAGATATATTTATATAGAGAGAGAATCAATGAGGGGAGGAGGGAGGGGTAGATATATATATATATATATAGAGAGAGAGAATCAATGAGGGGAGGAGGGATGGGGGAGATATATATATATATATATAGAGAGAGAGAATCAATGAGGGGGGAGGGAGGGGGAGAGATATATATATATATATAGAGAGAGAATCAATGAGGGGAGGAGGGAGGGGGAGATATATATATATATAGAGAGAGAGAATCAATGAGGGGAGGAGGGATGGGGGAGATATATATATATAGAGAGAGAGAGAATCAATGAGGGGAGGAGGGAGGGGGAGATAATTATATATATAGAGAGAAAGAGATGGAGGAAGAGAGAGAAGCAATTGAAGTAATGAACGGAAGAGGGAGGGAGAGAGATAGAGAGAGACTCTTTTACTTTACTTAACTTTGTCGCTGACTCTTGCAACACCTTGATTTAATTTCGTCACTTACTCTTGCATCTACTTTACTTTGTCAGTGACTCTTGCAACTTTGTAATTGAAACTACATTATTTTACTGACACTACAGTTTTGTCACTCACCCTGCTTTAATGGCTGACACTCTTGTCCAGGGAATTTTGGTGGCATACAATGCTAAAGATCGAATCATTTACATTTTGGCCCAGCGTACACTACTTGAACAAAAGGGCTATGATGGCCCTGGTCCGCTTTAATGCGATGTGAGTTGTCACGCCAACCACAATTACCCTTTTTCACCAATTAACATGGATTAAAGTAATTTCGTAGAGGATGAGCAAAATAACATTTCTACAAAATTACTTGGAAATTGGTCAGATACTTTCGGAGAAGAAGATTTCGTAAGGTTTTCATTAAATACATACATTGTGAAACAGCCCCACCCCTGGCGACCACATTTGTTTACCGATCAGCATGGCTTGAATCAGTTAGAATGTCACGATACTATTTGGAAATCGGCCTGATACTTTCAGAGAAGAATATTGTTAATCTTTTTGCTAAAGCCATATAAAGCAAAACACCTCCGCATTCTGGCGGCCATGTTTTTAGAACATAGCTTGAAGAAATCTGATAGAGGGTCAAACAAGGAACATTTCTTCAAATTAATTTTGGAACCGGCAATATACTTTCGGAGAAGAAGATTTTTAAAGTGTTTACTTTAGCCATATTAGGCAAAGCAGCCCCACCCCAAGCGGCTACGTTATCTAATCAATAAACATGGATTGTAGTTCTGCATTTATCAACAGAAAATTGAGGAATTATGTTGATGACACTGAGGGGATACTTTCTGTGAGGTTTCATCCCAATTGACACACTGTACGTTGACGCAAGGGCGCCGGTCAAAGGGCGATCACAATAACTAACAGGCAAAAAGCTAAACATAGGAATAATGAGAAATAGTTCTGGGATGATGAACAGATACATTAAAGTCAAGTTCATGTGTACAGTATTGATCATACATGGCATAGGAGCAAATTATTACTTACTTCATCCATATGTATATATTACGGATTGTTTTAGAATATAAGAAGCTATTTCTGAGATTGGCTTTAGAAGATTGTTTGGGTTTATTGTATGATATTGATAAAACAAAAGTGTGCGCTCCCTGGCCAACAGAAAATTAAATTCAAACTGTGTATTACTACCCTCAGGTGAATCTACAAGACTGAAGTTATCTACTTTTGAACATTTCATACAAAAAATGTTTTATGTGTTAATTAAATATTCTCTGGATGATTTGTAATCACAATATTGTTGACTTTGGACTGGTTAGCAGCCGTCTTCAGAGTTTCAGTGAACTCTCGATAACTCGAACATGTGATGATTCGAATATATCGTTTAACTCGAACCTTTTCGCAGGGTGAACACTCTCTTGCATGAAACATGAGCCCCTTTTTTCCTTTCAATGTTATAGGATGTTCTACCTGAGAAACGCATAGAAAGTGTATCGATTGAGGGCTGAACCTGGTTGATTTACTTGGAAACAAAGAAGGAATTTATTTTTGGTGTATTGTGACCTATATAAAATGTGGATTGATTTGACACGTTTAATCCCTTTAGCCGTTTTTCTACAACAACAACAACAACAACATCACCGCCTTTGTTGTCATCACCCGTATATGCATTTGAAACCCTTTCTGGTAAATAAGAACATCTTAATGTTACAATGCCGAATATGTACTGATTAAATGAGTAAAGAAACGGATTATTGAATTGAATAAGTGACACTAATCTAGGACCAATATCTACTAGAACAGCAGCAATACTACCATAATTGTTTCAATCATCACTATATGCCGTGCATGTTCAACTATAAGTTGAAATTACCGAATAATAAACAACTGATTGAATAATTAATAAGCCATTGAATAAGAAATATGTTATTGAATAAGTAATATATTATTGAATAAGTGACGAAACATTAAGCACAACATGTACAACAACAACAGCGTCGTATTCAGTATCTGCATTTTACAATCTTTTTGTGATAAGCTGCATTACAACTTAATATAACTAAAAAAGAAAATGAGGTTGTAATTTTGGTCCATTATGGGTAAATTTTCCTTTTACAGTCGCCTGCTGTTCAATTGTACGGTAATTTGACGTAACGTGTATGTGCCGGGTCAGCATGTATCACGTCTGTGCGTTAAAGAAACAAAAGTTGCAATAAAGCAGATACACGATGCATTCTGGCGTATTTCAGGTGCTAAACCTTCCAGGAACAATGGGTAAAAACAGGTGTACCGGGAATGTGGTATAGGTACAACTATCATTTTTAAAGCTTTGCTGTGGAAGCCGGCTTTTATAGCGACGTTGGTAGAGTGATTGGCTTTTACACGGAGTTAATTAACGATGCACATGAGTTAAACATGAGATAAACATGAATTTACTCCATGGTAAGATAAGCAACAGTATAATAAATAACAAAATACATATATACAGTAAAGAAATTAACGAGTAGCCAATATCTTACCGAGGAGTATAAAATATTCTTGTAAAAGTATTACCGTAGTATTGACAGCAACCTGCCGTGAAGCGACAGCGAGGGAAGGTGAATGAGTGCGGTGCAAGTAGATGCCCGCGCATACAGTGTTAGTCACGTTCTTCATATTCACGCAAGATGCTTCCCCTTAACCTCCATTGACATGCAGGTAAACAACTACGCCTAATGTGACACAGGAAAAGACACCGTCTTACACACTTCCCCCCCTTTGAAAAGAATGTCTCCTGACATTCAGAGCTGTAATACATGTTATGCTGTATAATAAATTGTCTGACTACAGGAAATAATATACATTTCATAGCTACAAAATCGATACAATATACAATATGTACTATGTGAACCCGACGGGACTACAGAAAATTAAACAAATATTTTGAAAGAAGAAATTGTTGATGAAATTGTACAGCAGGGAGTTCCGAACATTTACGTGTTCTCTCTCCACCCCACCCCCCCCCCCCCCCCCCCCCCCCCGCCTTTTAAAACCGCTACCAATACATTCAATCACTCTCGCAATATCATTGTCAATCTGATGTCCTCGCTTCCAATTAACACTTGCCATTTGTTCAGTAAGATGTTACTCCTCATTGGACATATGAGCAACAGCAACCTCTGACACGCAATGGGCAAACGGAACCGAGACTATTGCAGCCTGGTGTATGGCCTTTATCTCTTTAATGAAAACATATCGTCTAGCTAAACCGTCAGCATCTGCATTACTTTTGCCACTGCGATATTCAATAGTGAAGTTGAAATTAGCTAGTCCAGCTAACCATCTGTGCTGAGTGGCATCGAGTTTTGCAGACGTCGTGACATATGTGAGAGGATTGTTATCAATTCGCACAAGAAATTCGTTCCCGTATAAATAATTATGAAACTTATCCGTAATGCACCATTTCAAAGATACAAACTCTAGTTTGTCGGTCGGATAGTTTCGTTCAATGGGTCTTAGACCGCGACTGGCGTAGGCGATCACTCGCTCTACACTGTCCTGTTTTTGGTAATGCACAGCACCAATACCAAGTGAATCGGAATCTGTATGGACAATAAATGGATGGTAAACTATAGTCGGCATATGATAGAACTGGGGATGTAATAAGTTTGTTCTTAATAGATTGAAAAGACAATTGTTGAGCTACGTGTTGAAGGTTTGACTTATTCGACTCTTTTTCTTCGATTCCTTGTTACAACCATAACCTTGTAGAAGAGCATTCAAAGGCTGAACAATCTGGGCATAATTCTGAACAAATTTCCGATAATTACTGGTAAACCTGAGAAATTGCCTAAGAGATATCGGATCATGAGGTATAGGCCAATATTTAACTGTGGATAAATTTTCCGGGTCAATTGCAATACCTTTGTCTGAAACAACGTGCCCGAAGTAAGTTATTGATGTTTTAAAGAACTAACACTTAGAAGGTTTAACATTAATTAATGATAAGGATATCATCTAGAAAAATGAGACAATCTCGAAGGTGCATATCACCCATGTATATCTCCATCATTCTTTGGTATGTTACCGGAGCATTTGTTAATACAAGCCCCATACGATTGAATTCGTAAAAACCAAGCTGGCAAACACTGAAAGTTTTTGCATTATCTTCTTCATCAATTTCAACTTGGTAATACGCAGAGTGAAGAATTTCAAGAAGTACTTAGCAGAGGTAAGGACGTCAATTGTGTCATCAAACCGGGGCAACATAAAAATATCCTTCCTTGTTTTATTGTTTAGTTTTCGCCAATCAATACAAAAACGGGGGCCCCCGATGGCTTACGTACCAGAACAACGTTCGATGAAAAGGGTGACTTGGATTCTCTTATCACTTCGGCTTCAAGTAACTCCCTAACATGATGACGGACTCTCCCAAACATAGCTGGAGGAAACTCGATGTGGTTGCTTAAAAGGGGTATCGTCTTGTAGAATAATTGTATGCTTTACAAGGTTAGTTTTACCAATGTCTTTAGTTGCAGTACAAAAGACGTGTTTCCACTGGTCAAAAACTCTTGGACAGTGTCTGGAATCACAAGAATAGGGACATCCAGACTAACATATGATAAAAATGGAACAGAAACAGTTGCTTCGAAATAACCAATGTATTTCAAGGATGAACCATCAGCAATTGACAAAGATAATCCCAAGGGGTCAATGGGTAACATGGTGGTTTTGGGTTTCAACTGCTGACAAGCTGAATGACTGATAGTTGTAACCATTGAACCTAAATCCAACATGCTTCTAAGATCAATACCATTGATACTAACATGGTGCTTGTTGCACGAACCAATATGTCTTTGAGACTTTTACATCGGACTCAGGTAGGGCATCATCATACTCAACCCTTATATTGCCCTCTACAAAGGTGGTTGATAGTTTGACTTGTCATGATGTTGCCGGTGCAGGTGATGTTTTTGTTGTCGCTGGAGCTGCTGTGGTTGAGGTTTCTGTGGTTGTGTGTGTGTGTTTCGTGGATGATTATGCCTGTAGGTACCATTTTGAATAACCAATTTAGATATTATAAAGTCAAACCTTGTTTCAATAGTATTATCAAATTTATTGAAACGGGACTCCATTGTGTCTAAACGATGTGTCAGCTGCTCAACAGACACTGGATTATGCAATGTTTTCTTTGTTGAATACGTACTTTTGATAAGTGACTATTATGACAGACAGCGTACCACGTAAGTTTACACCTTTTCTATATTGGTTATTTCAATAAATTGTCACCTATTGTTCCTCAAATAGATTTATTTGACTGATATAAAGGGTTTACGTCTTTGCAGCATTGTCTTCTGGAAATATCCATCGGTACAAATTGCAAACCGATCTATTTTGACTTGGACATATTGACTGATTTAGTCATAAGCCAGCCAATCTTGTTTAAGTCAATATCGTATAAGCAGTGATAGATTTAAACACATTGTATCTAACCTTATCAATATTAAAATTGAGTTAACGTTTTGGGTCGGTGTATACCATTCGATGGTTTGTAAATCATTATAGTTCTTATTAAAGTATTTAACAATTTTTGTTTAGAAGGGATACAGTATTTCACTGCAAATCTCTCCAACTTATTTTTTAGAGGAAGAATTGAGCCACTAGGACTGCTGGCATATACAAAAGATTATAATCTTATCTAACGTTGTACAGGTTAAAAGTGCACTAGTCAACGTTCGATACTGAAAACGGAGTATAGCCAATATTATTAAGACTTGTTTTTTCATAATCCTCCTTTTCGCACTCAATTTTCAAAAACTTCATTTCTTATCCTTCATGCGATTTAAAGATCACGTGGGAGAGAGAATTGAAAGTACAGAAAGAAAATCCTCAAGTTGATTTACCTGTCAAATAATACGTTTCATTTCAATAATTGTTTTGCAACGGTACCTTTTAGAGAGTGTCGCCGGTAAAGGTAAATCATTGTAATTGTGCTTGAATTGTTCAGGTTTTTAAACCCTTTATTAAGTTTGATATGTAAAGCGTTCGATTAGAGTCAGTAACATCGGTTAGTGAACGTATTGTTTGTTTAGCACATGTTTGGTAGTAACTTTTGCGCTGATAAGCAGTTGAATTAGTTAAAGTGATTTACGAGTTGAGTTTATTACAGACTAGATTTAAATTTTAAACCTCGATTAGGTAAAGGTACTAGGTAGTATCGTTGCTTTGCATTGCAACATGTCCTGGATTTTCGCGCCATTGTAACAGTTCTAAATATTCGACCTGATCAGAGCTAGAATTGTAGACCTTTTGATCCGAAGTCGAACTCTCTACCACATCGCTATAAAAGCTAGCTCCTTAGCTAGGCAGTATAAATATCCCCTTATACATATACCTTGGCTACACAACGTACATCGCGGTTAGTGCCTGGATGGGTGATTCGTGGTGGCTTGTCTCCGTGAAGGACCCGGTACACGTTAGTCAGACAAAGAAATTGACGTGAACAATTTGCAGAGAAAAACAGTCTATACTACTGGTATCACAAACACCATTACTCGTTAACTTATCCTGATGCTGTCTTCATGAACTTCTACATTAGAACTAGTTTAAAACATTGTGAGACAAGGATTATGGCCTTTATTAAGTTGAGGGTCCAATATATTAAATTAACTTTTTCCCACTTTCAGACGCATTTTGACGCCTCTACAGCAGGCGACTTTGATAAGATTGTGACAAAAGGAGAAATTGCTCACATTAAGCAATTTATCCTTTTGTAAAAATCTTTTCAACTTTAATCAATAAATAATTTAAAAATAATTTCTCTCAGACAGCATCATCGCATTCTAGTGCAGATGTGTTGTATGAGGTAAAGGGTTAAATTAAACATCATGTAAAGAAAATGACAGAAATATACTGCAGATACAAACAATTATGTTATAAAGTTATATGACCAAAATTGGCTTGTATAATGATGACTTTAAATTCTTCGACTTAAAGAGGGAGTGAAATAAGGCAACTTGTTACGTTCTTTGTATGAAGCGCTTCCGTTTTTATTTTAATGGAGAAAGAGAAGATAGCGTAATGGCAATTATGCAATACTTGGGTCATACAAATGAACGTCAGCATCAATTGATTATAAAGTACACACCGTGACCGGAAATGAGTACGTAATTTATAGGATCCATACATTCATACTGTACCTTTACGTACATGTACCATTCTAATGTATACCATTTTGTCATATAGTCGACGACCATCAATCAAGAGAGAAACACATGTTTTTAAGTAGCTTGCGTATACTATTATGTGTCAAAACTGCATCGCCACTCCCACTCCATCCATATACTTCAAGCATAGTTTGAGAAGAAGACATTTCTCATGCTGATGTGTTTATTGCGTTACCAGCTGCAACGTCAGCGTCGCATGAGCATCCGGTATGGCCGAGTGGTTAGCGTCGGGGATTTGGAACCGGCCGTCCTGGAATTGATCCCCTGTCGCGGCGGTTATGGTGAATTGCTCTTGGGCGAAGAACTTTTACTAGCCAAGTACTGGTTTGTTTAACCAGGGATCATGCATACGTATACTGTCGCCTTGATATAAATGAAATAATTTTGAAAGCTGTAAACTTCGATAAAACAAAGCAAAGCCACATCTAGAAAGCTGTTTTGTGGAGCTTTAGTGTTTATATGATTTAGTGATATATAAAATAATAAATGAAAGATGCACGCGTCGTGATAAGTGTATCACAACTCATTATGATGTATTTCAGGATTATTAAAGTTCTAATAATTTGTATTTGTTATTATATAAATCACAACATACTGGATCAATGATACTCTGATGATTGATTGATTGATTGGTTGATTTTGGTTAACGTTATTGTCATTAATATAACGGCGGCCAGTTTGAGCGTACCTCAAAATCCCCTGACTCATAATTCACTCAGTCCAAAATTGGAAAGTGCTCATAATCCCCTCGGTGAATTTACCGGGGTATTCATAAATGGTAGGGTATTCAGAATCCTAACAGGGTATTCATAATCCTCTCAGTCTAAGATTATATATTCTCTTATGAAGCTTAATGTACATGTATATATATAACATCATTTCTTTTTCATTTCGATATTATAATGGCAAATGTCCAAACTATTTATTTTGCAGTCATTTAAGGGACTTGAGATCATTATTTTAAACAATAAAGTTAATGATGTGATCCTTTAATTGATGTGATTGATCTATGTCTATAATCGGGTCTCCTAAGTTGGTGATCTTGAACATTAAAACAAACTACCATTCGAAGGACTAAATGAATCTTTAGACATTAGAAAATAGTTCAACACTCCTAAGTTGAATGCTTATACAAGGAAACTCGGGAAATAGGTGAAAGTAATGACGTCAGGGACTTAGTAAAACCACGAAGTTGGAATGCTATACGATATATGTGCTGACTATTTATTAATACATTTTTTAAATGTTCCACTTGCAGTTATGTACAACTTTTGATAACTTTTGAAAACATAAGCTTATAATGAGCATTTCTGTTTTTGTCACAATTATTTCAACTTAATAACAAACTACACTTTCAATTAAAGGAAATTCAAATAGTTGAAACAATAAAAAGGTTTGAAATTACTTATTGTTGCATTTGTCTTTAGCTTAAACTTATTTTAGCATTTTACACCTTAAATTGTGTCACTCCTGTATAATTCCCCAACTCAACACCTTGGATGTCTCCTAATAACAAAGATCAAAGTGATGACAAATGTCATATAGTAGCTGAGTAATGCTTCGCTATCGAGGGGATTATGAGTTCCCATCGAGGGGATTATGAATACCCTATAAAATCCATTACGGGATTCTGAGCACTATTCCATGTTTGTACTGAGATGATTATACCGCCCAGTTCACAGTTCCCTTGCGTGCTTACACCAGTACTCAACACGACAGACTTTCCAAGCAACTGACTGGTTTTCCACATAGACCGTAAGTCAATTTGTGGAAGACGAATGACGCTTGTCGCATTGGCTTTTGTTATATGCCAAGCTCCAAAATATTCCTCTCGGTCGTTCCCATTTGTAACACACACTGATCAGGCGGCCTAAATTGACAATCTGTGTTTATCTATCATTAACACTTTCGAGGCAATTCTACTCTTGAAAGATTCTTTTAGGTGAATAAATGTGTACGCACGTGTCTTCGTTTATGGTTTTATGAAAAGTAAATATATCTTAGAAACGATTAAACGGCGTGTATAGAATTTGCATTATGTTCAACTAGGAAATAACTTGAAACAACATACAACATATCGGCAAGCACAAACAAAACAATATAAGCGTAAACATTGATAGAATAAAACAATAAAATCATAAATGTACAGTGCATATGAAGTATATCAATTACAAAATATTTGCATTTAATATTTAAATTTCATATTATTTAGGACAGATTGAAACGTTACGCCACATATCGGGAAAAATTACTTCGTGTGTACAAACACCCGAAGATAAAGCATTATCATTAAGTGATACTTGTATTATCAAAAACTAAAATATACATTTGCATACATTTAATGCAGATAGTATTCCAAAGATCGTTAGTCCGCGTGTTAACTGTCCGAATCACGCAGCACTTCAAAACAAATGTAAATATTAATTATTTAACCCCCCATTGTGTAAACATATCATTTATCGCAGAATTATAAAAATGATAGCTCAAATGCAGACCTTATCCACAATGTTTCCCCAAAGTATTTGCAGTTCGTTCTTATTTGTTAAACTATGATTAACAATTATTGCATGTATTCAACATATTAAGATCCATAAACCAAGTTCAACGATGGAGAAGAGTTTTTGTTTCGAACGTAATAAACTTAGACCAAATTAACGACTACTAAGACAATATTGATTATGTAACACCGTTAATTTATATATGCAAAGTTAAAAGTGTTAGTATGCAGCTACGCCAACAACAAGTTATAACACTGATTTTCATGTTGTCTAATCGGAATGTTCGACTGTGCTCGTAAAATCAATGTAGGCCAGTAAAAGGGTGTGTATGGGTCCAATTAGGAGAGTCATAGGCTTTATGTTTGTACCCACTTATTTATTCGTGGAGCCCAACAAGTGTATGTGGTTTGAAGATATGAATAATAATAATCGAAGTTTGACAATACAGATTAGGTCAAGTCTCGCGAGAACTGACGGTCAATACCAATTTGGAATGAGTGTAATTAAACAAAACATCCGACGTGCTTTCGTGAACTATTTGCAACCCCATTTCATAAGCGGAATACTATTCACCGGGTAACGTTTATTTTAATATTGACTGTGTTAATACACACTAGTTGAGTCGAGGTCATCCAAATTAATTAGCGATAAGAAGACGCCATGTTTATAAGAGACACTTCGCTCTGGGGAGAAATTGTTTCCTGGGGAGGCGGATTTTTTTTTTGGAGAATATTACAGGTAGAACGCTAGCGCATACATGTTCGAAATCCTCCCTGGTACAGTAATCGCATTGCACGAAGTTGCTTGGTCAAACCCAAGCTTCCCCAGTATGGTGTCTTGTCGTCCGAAAACATATGACTTACATGTACTTTTATCAGAAACTGTTTTATTTGTCGATAAACTCCGTTCTTCAATATATTTGGCAAAGAGTCCCATTCGCTTCCTTCGGTATCGATTTTCACAATGTTGACTGTTTTCTATCCGGAGAAGAAAGTGCAACCCGTAAATCAAAGGAATATGTTTCCATCAGATGCTTCGAATAACAGAAATGTATCGTGTGTTACAGGAAAACCAACTGTCTGACATTTGAGATCAATTCAGATTTAGAACAGAATATCCTTACACAAGCCTGGCCACAATCTAAAAGCCGATCCCCGGTAGCTCTGCCGGTAGCGACGCGGGCTGTCAATACAGGAATTGTGAATTCGAACCCCAGCTCGGCCAACAAGGCGTCAATCGTCTTCTACCTATGGACTAACAATATATGTGGAAAAGCAGCCAATTACTTGGACAGATTGTTTTGCGGCTTACTAGTGTGAGAAATCCAGGAAACGCATGGGTATGTTAACTGGCCGCCGTGATATGACTGTCCAATTGTTGAACATGGCGTTAAACCCAACCAGTCAACAATCTAAGCTGCTGTACGTATTTTTATAGACGCTTTGTTGTGTAATTGCTATACAGCCGCACGTGATATAGATGTATAGTGACTCATAACATAGGTTGCCTCTCAGCCATTGCGGATTCAAATCAATAGTAAATATTAGTATTGTCCAAAACAAAACAAAGAAAAGATGACTGACGCAGGGCAGTACAATGAGTGTTCGATAGACACATTGCTCCAACACAGTCTCTTGTATTATTGTTATAATTGTCTTGTTCGTTAAATTATACAGGTAAAGTAATCTTTGATATTGTTTGACCATGTGTAATATTCACCGTGCTTCCTGAAAAACAATATTTATTGGACAGGACGTAAATTAAGGTATGAGCTTTCAGTCCAATCCATTTCTCCATTTTATATTTATTAATGATTCATATTATGAGCCGTCCCGCGAGAAAACCAACATTATGGCCTCTGCGAAGTGTATCGATCCAGATCAGACTTCGCATTCCGTGCAGACTGATCCGGGCCGACACATTCTGTCTCAGGCGGATAGAGGTATAGAGTAATGATTTTTGAAACAGAAAATCCTCGAAAAACGAAAAGTGTCCGTCCGGGTTAGCCTGCGCGGCATGCTAAGGCTGATCCGGGTCGATAATGTTGGATTTCTCGCGGGAAAGCTCTTATGAAAAGTCTTTGAGAAATAAATATGTTTGAACTAACACAGACTATACATAGTTCATTCTTTAGCTACATTCGAGTGAAGACATTAAATTATTTCTATATAATATGAAAATGTGCTAAAACTATAGAGTAATACTCATATGTTCGTGGTTGTTGCCTTTAAATATGCTTTGTAATGTTTTCATCCCCCATCCTTTGTCCGTTATGTAATCTTTTTTTAGCTGTTCCTAGCTTGAAAAACGTTATCCCATATGGCATCGGTTTTCCTTTGTCGTCCGTACTGTGAATGTAAATATAAATAAGGATAAGTTAAATCATAAGAATTTCCATCGTCGGGACTTGTGCATTCTTATCTATATCTTCCCTACTGTTAAGTGTAGTCGTGCAAGTGTCCAAATAGCCCATGGAAACGGAGACTATAAAAAAGGGCTGCGTGTTAGAAATTGAAAATTATAAAATAAACAAGAGGGCCATACTGTCCCCGGAACGCTCACCCGAGTAATATAATGTTATCTGCCATGCAAACAACCACAATTACTTTATTTTGCAGTCAGGTAAGCTCATTAAAAAGTCCAAAGAGGACCAGTGTAGCTTAACTGCCACACAGCAAAGTAACCCATACCCTATGCGGTCTGTCTTTGGTCAAATTAATATGACTAAGAAGGTCCACAAAGCAATTTTAATGTACCAGTAAGTATTTAAAATCAGATATTTATTTTCTTTGGAAACATTTTTCTTAATCTCTGGGTATAACGAGTAGCAATTAGTGCCTTCCTTGACGTTCAGGACTGTGGGTTAGCATTACGACTGACTGGCTGGTGTCAGGATAGATGGATAATTATCCCTGGGTAAACAAACCAGTACTAGGCTAGAAAATGTGCCTTGCCCAAGGGCACTCCCCACCGTAGTGCCGCGACTGGGGATCGAACCCGGGACACCCGGTTTCGTAATCCCCGACGCTAACCACTCGACCACAGCGGATTCCATGTTTATAAAAGGTACAGTTAATATCTTGCTGGAGGAGAAATATTAAATCCCTATTCGTTTACGTCTGTGCGCAATTAAACTGTGTCAGTCGGTTAATTATCCATATAACATTAAAAACAATATCAACACAATATTTAACAAAATCAACATAATATTTAACAAAATCAACATAATATTTAACAAAATCAACATAATATTTATCAAAATCAACATAATATTTAACAAAATCAACATTATATTGAACAAAATCAACATAATACTTAATAAAACCAATATATGCAAACATGCGTTCGATTATTAATTCTCGATCAAGTAGAATTTGATGTGGTGCTTCTCCTTCTGTTTCGTTTTCTAAACCAACATGTGAGCCGTTCCAAGAGAAAACCAACATTATGGTCTCTGCGTCATGTATCGACCCAGTTCAGCTTGCGCAGTTCGCACAGACTAATCCGGGCCGATAAAGGTATAGAGTAACGATTCCTGAAACAGAAAATGCTCGGGAGGCGAAAAGTGTCTGTCCGGGATCGCCCGCGCGACATGCTTAGACTGATCCGGATCGATACTTTACGCAGAGTACACAATGTTGGTTTTCTCGCGGGACGGCTCATGAGTTTTACCTGTGGTATCTGATACATTCAGGGTCGCATTCCATCAACCTTACTTAGGGCTAAGTAATACTTTTAAAAATAATTAACAGCATATCTCATCAATTTTAATTTTCCTAAAAAAAATTTCAATTTCTTATCAAGTGTTGAATGTCAGGAAGAGAACGATTTGTGTCAGCTGTGTCATTTTCTTAAAAACATTCCACCAATCATGCCTAACAACATATTAGGGAAAAGAAAATGATGAAATACACTTTTAAGTATTTTTAAAAAAGTATTTCATAGCGCTAAGTAAGGTTGGTGGAATATATTCATAGATAAGCAAAATACCGTACTCCTTCACCAGTTAACAACAGTTAATGGTTCTGATCCAGAATATTCATAAAAGGTAATGATAATGTCGTCTTTTTCACCCGTTTATCGGCATTTTTATTGATACGTGCATCCAATTTGTTTTCGAGACAACTGACTCAACTGACTCTAAGACAAAATACCAACATATCAAAAAGCATGAAGAATAACATCCATCCGCGAAAAGTTCAAAACAAGAAATAGTCCCAAACGTTCCTCATCCAATAGTATTAATTGAAAGAATTACCACCTCAAACTATTTTTAGATAACCGACATCAATTATAAGGTGAAGTAATACTGGTAGACACACCGACATCAAATATAAGATAAATGAATACTGGTAGACACACCTAGTAAGGGCATCATTCTGTTCAGCTCTAAGATAATTGTTTACTTTATTTAGGTCTCAGATAACAATTAACCCTCTGAATCATATGTTCAAAAGGATCGCGCCTTGTATAGTTAAGAACATCACGAAATTGACAATCTGGATGAACCGTGATTGGATCGTGAGCGCGATGGGAACGAAATTGGAACGCTGAAAGAGCGGAATGGAGTTTAGCGGTCAGATTGAAACATTCATAATGATTGAAACATTCCAATCATATTGAAAACATTTTATTTGGGAAGACAAAATTAAGTAGTGAGGTTTTATGAGTAACTTTATTATTATTTGTTGACATGGAACCGAAAAGATTGCGAAATACATGTCTGCTTAATTGACTAACATTTTTGTTCTATTCATAAGATTCTCGTGATCATGATACTTATCGATTTGGCTTTTGTCTCTGGCGTAATTTGACCATGAGTACTTGGATTAATCGTGTCGGGTACTGTAAAAGATGGATAAGCAATCAAGTGAAGTGACAATGTGAAGATATGCAGTATATTTTGCTGTACACAGGCTAACCGAGATTATTGTCTTTGTTGGTTTAATTGACAAATTTATGTGGAGAAGAGATTATTGACAGTTTCATATTTGTTATGCACCACTAATTGGATAGAAGAACGTGTATCACGGTATGTAAACACTTAAACATTATTAAATTATTTCCCCATATATTTTATTGCATTTAAACATACTTGCTTTCTATATAACACAAACAGACTAAAATAACTAAGAGATTATGGATTTAAGGAGAGAATAACATAAACATTTAACCCACAAAGTTGTCCCTTTTAACCCCCTCGTCTCGCGTAGATGATTTGTATGTCACACGCGAAAAGTGCAGGCCAAAATCAGTTCGTATATCTATACAGACTGATTTTTATCTGCATTTCGCTCTAAATACTGCACACTCTTTCTCAAAATATTCATACAATGTAAAAGAAAAAATATAAATCAAAAATTTTAGGATGGAAGAGTCCAATTTAGAAATACGGCGAAGAAAGAGTTTATTACTTTATCACCTATACGCACAATGTTCACAAAAGCATGTAATAATTAAGATTTGATATTTATCACATAAATACCCTTATTTTCAAGTTGAGACAAAACACGGAACAACGATATCCAACATGTGTGATATCAAAAACACGTCATACACGCGACTACTGATGACGTCATTTTGACCTTTATCTTTATTATGTTTATTGTTAAGTTGTTAAATTTTACACATTGAAAAATGCAATAATACGTTATTTTGAATAAATAACGAGTCCTAATTGTTTAAAACATTGTTGTTGTTTTTCTTCTTATTCAAAAATGATGAGGACTACTTTTTTATGCGGTGAATCACAAGTTCTTATGAAGAATATGTTATTCGGTCTTTGTTTTGATGTTGTCAATATTTTTCATTAAAACACACTGTTAAGGTGATAAAAAGAATCCATCACTCGTTTTACTTTGGAGAAGATTTCTTAAATTCGTCTCGAAAAAGAGAGTTATTAACCTCGCCAAGAGGCTCGGTTAATAACCGTCTTTTTCTAGACTCATTTAAGAAATCTTGATCTCCAAAGAAAACTCATGATGGATCCTATATTTATCACATAAATACCCTTATTTTCAAGTTGAGAACAAATCACGGAACAACGATATCCAACATGTGTGATATCAAAAACACGTCATACACGCGACTACTGATGACGTCATTTTGACCTTTATCTTTATTATGTTTATTGTTAAGTTGTTAAATTTTACACATTGAAAAATGCAATAATACGTTATTTTGAATAAATAACGAGTCCTAATTGTTTAAAACATTGTTGTTGTTTTTCTTCTTATTCAAAAATGATGAGGACTACTTTTTTATGCGGTGAATCACAAGTTCTTATGAAGAATATGTTATTCGGTCTTTGTTTTGATGTTGTCAATATTTTTCATTAAAACACACTGTTAAGGTGATAAAAAGAATCCATCACTCGTTTTACTTTGGAGAAGATTTCTTAAATTCGTCTCGAAAAAGAGAGTTATTAACCTCGCCAAGAGGCTCGGTTAATAACCGTCTTTTTCTAGACTCATTTAAGAAATCTTGATCTCCAAAGAAAACTCATGATGGATCCTATATTTATCACATAAATACCCTTATTTTCAAGTTGAGAACAAATCACGGAACAACGATATCCAACATGTGTGATATCAAAAACACGTCATACACGCGACTACTGATGACGTCATTTTGACCTTTATCTTTATTATGTTTATTGTTAAGTTGTTAAATTTTACACATTGAAAAATGCAATAATACGTTATTTTGAATAAATAACGAGTCCTAATTGTTTAAAACATTGTTGTTGTTTTTCTTCTTATTCAAAAATGATGAGGACTACTTTTTTATGCGGTGAATCACAAGTTCTTATGAAGAATATGTTATTCGGTCTTTGTTTTGATGTTGTCAATATTTTTCATTAAAACACACTGTTAAGGTGATAAAAAGAATCCATCACTCGTTTTACTTTGGAGAAGATTTCTTAAATTCGTCTCGAAAAAGAGAGTTATTAACCTCGCCAAGAGGCTCGGTTAATAACCGTCTTTTTCTAGACTCATTTAAGAAATCTTGATCTCCAAAGAAAACTCATGATGGATCCTATATTTATCACATAAATACCCTTATTTTCAAGTTGAGAACAAATCACGGAACAACGATATCCAACATGTGTGATATCAAAAACACGTCATACACGCGACTACTGATGACGTCATTTTGACCTTTATCTTTATTATGTTTATTGTTAAGTTGTTAAATTTTACACATTGAAAAATGCAATAATACGTTATTTTGAATAAATAACGAGTCCTAATTGTTTAAAACATTGTTGTTGTTTTTCTTCTTATTCAAAAATGATGAGGACTACTTTTTTATGCGGTGAATCACAAGTTCTTATGAAGAATATGTTATTCGGTCTTTGTTTTGATGTTGTCAATATTTTTCATTAAAACACACTGTTAAGGTGATAAAAAGAATCCATCACTCGTTTTACTTTGGAGAAGATTTCTTAAATTCGTCTCGAAAAAGAGAGTTATTAACCTCGCCAAGAGGCTCGGTTAATAACCGTCTTTTTCTAGACTCATTTAAGAAATCTTGATCTCCAAAGAAAACTCATGATGGATCCTATATTTATCACATAAATACCCTTATTTTCAAGTTGAGAACAAATCACGGAACAACGATATCCAACATGTGTGATATCAAAAACACGTCATACACGCGACTACTGATGACGTCATTTTGACCTTTATCTTTATTATGTTTATTGTTAAGTTGTTAAATTTTACACATTGAAAAATGCAATAATACGTTATTTTGAATAAATAACGAGTCCTAATTGTTTAAAACATTGTTGTTTTTTTCTTCTTATTCAAAAATGATGAGGACTACTTTTTTATGCGGTGAATCACAAGTTCTTATGAAGAATATGTTATTCGGTCTTTGTTTTGATGTTGTCAATATTTTTCATTAAAACACACTGTTAAGGTGATAAAAAGAATCCATCACTCGTTTTACTTTGGAGAAGATTTCTTAAATTCGTCTCGAAAAAGAGAGTTATTAACCTCGCCAAGAGGCTCGGTTAATAACCGTCTTTTTCTAGACTCATTTAAGAAATCTTGATCTCCAAAGAAAACTCAGGATGGATCCTATATATATACCTACAAACCTTAAAAATGGGACAAAATACATATTAACACAATTAAGGGAATGTGCATTTACAAAAGAGCATGTTATGCACTTTGCACTTACTTTTTATGTATGTGCATAGACCACGCAACTGCATTAGAATTTTGTGGGATATGTTTGAACGATGCTTACTGAGATCAGAGACTTTCACCAATGGACTGTTTAACAGTCTATGTGGAAAACCAGCCAGTTGCTTGGAAAGTATGTTGTGTGGTGTACTGGTGTGGGAAAACCAGGACTCGCATGAGTAGGTGAACTGGTCGTCGTGATATGACTGAACAATTGTTGAAGACGGCGTTAAACCCAAATCAATCAATCAATCAATCTGAGAACAGATCGGACGTACATGCGTTAGTACACATCGCTTTGTAACAACATTTAAAATCATTTTAGTAGAATATAAACACATTTTGTCAAATACAGATGTGCAGATCGATGACCTAAAATAATCCAAATAAACAAATAGTACGGTAAAGAAAATCAGTACATTTAACTCCATTTGTACTCGAAATACCTCATTCTCATCTTGGAACAAGCTAAATCTACGTCACCCCGCATACAGGCTCCCAATACTGTATTTAGTATTTATTATACACATGTTCTAATCTTATTAACACAAAATATATACTAGAATATTTATCACAATTCTTGTGTTTGATGTCATGAGATTTATGTTTTTTGTTGACTTGGCCACGTATGATAATACCTATTGGTGTATTTAGATCTCAGATCTGAATATTTAGAACAAATGAGTAAAAAGTGATATTCATTTTCAATTGAATTAGAGGTACAATTTAGACAGAATCTTTCATTTCTTGAAATATTGTACAAAGACCACTTTCAATATTTGATTCATGAGATGAAGTGCGAAATTTTGTAAAAGCAATATGTTTCGAGTCGTGTTGAGTTGTTAATTTATGAAAACCAGTGTTGTTGGTAAATATCTATTATCCTTTGCTTAATAGAATTGTAGTTTATATGCATGTTATATTAGTTTTCCCATACGTTTGAAAGTACTAGTTGTTCGAGATTTAATTCAGTGTCTCATTGTCCTCTTGTTATGATTAGGTTGTGATATGCGGTACATCCTTTTCATTATAGTATATTGTTTGTAATCCTTCCTACTTATCCCACACCAAAAGGTGGAGACGCAATATTTCAATGATCGCTTTTCTTGTTTGCTTGTTGTTAGAATGTGTTGACAGTCGATATGGTCCTACTTGTGATGAAGACTGTGGCCAATGTAACACCAATGATGTTTGTGAAAAAAGAAATGGTAACTGCCCTAATGACTGTTCTGCTGGATATCAAGGGACCACGTGTAAAAAAGGTATGGCATCTAAGGTCCGTGATGGCGTTTCGTTCAATATTTAAGCGCAACATGTGAAATTTTATTAAATATTAGTGAAGACACATACTGTTCGATATTGCTTAATGATTTGTTTTTGTTTTTCAAGTTTGAAACCGTTGATGTTAAATAGCTCATTTTTAGTGAAATACAAAAATGTAAATCAAGTATGCTGCAGTTAACCATTATCTTTTAGCAATTTCTGATAAAACGGCTCTTATTTTTAAGCTATCTCCCTTTATTAAAAATCTAAATGATTTTTCTGACATGCCGTAATTATCTAAAGATGAATGCTGTAGCCATGACATGTCAAATATGAAATAATCTTGTAAAGGTAGCTTCAGAGTGGGTTTTATACAAAAAATATAAGCACATTTTTAAATAAAACCGACATTTAACAAATGATCTCGTGATTTATTGCACATACATGCTAGAAATTAAGAAACAATGATGTTAACTTAAATGCCATTGTACAATAACGTAGTATAGTTTAGTTTTGATTTACAATCAAAGTGATTTAATATACATGAGTTGATTATGAGATATTGGGCTGGTTGTGACATAGTGTGAGACATATCATTTGATGTACATGCCTATGGTTTTGGCAAAGTGTTTTATAATTACATTTCTAGACTAGATATGAAAATGTTTTAATGAAATGCGTTTACGTCTACTTCAAAAGATATAGTTTTTTTCAGTGTTTGATTAAAACGAGGTGTCTTTTTACAGTTTGTAGTTGGGGAACATATGGTATGAACTGTGCAAACACATGCGGTAATTGTGAGAACAAAGCCGCAACGTAGATGGTGCCTGTACAGCATGTCTAACTGGATACCTTTCTCCTGTGTGCATGGGTAAGGTCTTGTTTTGTTTAGTGTTTCTCTATTGAATATTCAATTATTAAACAAACTGATTTGTGTTTGTATTCCCTACGTTAATTTTTTGTTGGCGACAGTATATATTAAAAGTAACTTAAATGTTACTATGTTATACAGTTACATAGACACTACCAGCTATACTCCTTTGTCTGATAACGGTATCAATACCAGTAACATGAGAACCGTAATGGTTGAACTTCTTTCCTGCTGAAAGTGTTAATGCTCTTAAAATACTTGAGTATCTTACATGCTTATTTCAATCCTCGGCTGGTAAATTGTTCCTTGATTTAGTTTCTTGTGGACATGGTTTTAAAGGTTATAGTAAGCGAAATCGTGTGTTGGAATTCTGGTTCTGCCATTTATTACTTCAGAACATTGACAAAACATTTTACTCAACGCTCTTCATCCATCAATTGACTTAAAGGCTATGTGTTCAAGTAACTATATACATATACTGTAAATCATGAACTGTCTATTAACTGATGAAATAAAAATAAATTTGGTAGTTGTAATATATCCAAAATGCTATTGTAAATACTATTTTATCGATCAAGCATTCATACCATCTTTAACGAATCATTATAGTTGTTCAATTAGACACTACTACAACACACATAGGATAAGATGAAGACACTGGTTGTTATGATAATGGTATTTTTACGTTTCTCGTTGGTAGACTGTATTGGTGGCCGATATGGTCCTATTTGCGGTGAAGACTGTGGCCACTGTATTAGCAATGATGTGTGTGACAACAGTAACGGTAACTGCCCTCGTGGCTGTTCTGCTGGATATAAAGGAAACACATGTAAAGAAGGTATGCCATATACTTCCTCTGATTTAGTCAATTAAAGAATTAATTTAAATTCCATGAAATATGTGTTTTATGCATTTCCTCCAAGGTGTTTAATATTAGAATAAAAGGTGCACCCAAAATCCATTATAACTGAATGGAACGGTTTAGCAATTACAAATTAACTGTTTAAAACACATTTTCAATTTCATTGGATATTTTGAATTCAAAATCAATAATATGTTTTAAACTGTTCAATTATTTGTAAAAATTATATGGCATTTCGACACCTATCAAAAATATATTTAGGTGATCAGTCGTTCTCTAAACACCTGTTCCTGTTATAAGTTTGTTGATTGATTTAAACAATCATGTATCTGATATATCGGCTATTATGCTATGTAAGTCATGCCACGATATATCATTCACAATGCTTAATTTAAATAAGAATCTAATAGACGTGTTAAAGACAAAATGACAGATATATTACTTTAGTATGTGTACCATGTCGTTTGTGTGAGTAGTATTTGAAATGTTGAACAACACAATTAACATTTTGAATTGTTTAAAACAGTATACCGAATGCATTGTTGATCTGCTGTATTCAGATAGTGCAGGCATATCGTTTAATTGCAAACATTGATTCACTGTATACTATAATTAACAAGAGACAATTGTGTTCATGTAGATCGATTGTATTATAAGTATATTTACCGTCGACACATGTGTATCCTTTTTATTCTGCACAACATGGAGTACAACCCTCATCTATCTTGTTACAGCGCCCATTATTAAAACAGTTCCCATATTTCTAAGGAGTCTCTGTGTGTTTTGGGGTAGTCTGAGTTTTTTAAGGAGTCTCTGTGTGTTTTAGGGGTAGTATGAGTTATTTAAGGAGTCTCCGTGTGTTTTAGGGTCGGTCTGTGGGTTTTTTAATGAGTCTCTTTGCTAAACGTAGTCGATTTCTTAGGCCATTATTTGAAGGTGTAATTAGTAATTGTTTTACAGCGGAATATATCACGTTTTATTTCTAAAAATAAGGTGTCCAGTTTAAAATGGTTTTTACAAAACCCTAACAGTATATCTGAGCTTGTTATTTGTAGTTGGATCTAGTTCCCTAATCTTAGGTTAAATAATTTGTAGTAAAGCTTTTACCTTTTAGCCTCGAACATTTACAATTCCACAAGACTAGCCGAATCAGATAAAGAAAGTTGGACACTTGTAAGATATATGTTACAAAACCACTCTTAACTTCTGAATATATTTATATTCGTACTACAAACAGAAAAAGCATGTTTTTATTTCTTTTTGTGTGTTTTTTTTTTTCTGTTATCTTTTAAACCTTCCTTTTCCCATTATATAAATGTATAGCTTTATTAACACGTGTAAAACTTAAGAACATTTTATAAGTTTGACCCCCTGGTGCAGCGGTCATGGTTTATTGATTCATACGATTAACCTTATATTCTAACATAGATTTACTAAAAAACATTTGCTGCAAGGTATGAGGGATGATAGCCACTACCTTCACATGTCTACGCATGTGGCAAATAAAGTTATATATTAAAAAAAAAAAAAAAAAGGAGTCTCTTAGTGTTTTGGGGTTATATACCATGTTCAGCTCAACTGCTTGTGTTATGATATAAATCTATGCTACACAATGAAAAGACACGTTCTACCGAAGTTTAATGAAACATTTTCAATCGCATTGTGATAATAAAAGCGATCGTGTTGTTCGGTCGTCAAGAGTGGTGTGAATCTTTATGAGTCGAAGAACAAGTAGTGTTTAAAATATAAAGTCAGTCATGTTACTACTTACGATACCATTGGACTAACACAGTAAAGTCATTTTGATATAGGTTACGTTGTATTTTTGTAGCGAGATATAACTATCTATATCAATTACATTCCTGCACCGCTCTAGCTACACGTATTTAACAGAATGTCGAGCTGGTATATTTGGGTTGTAACTTCCTTTTATATAATGAAATTTACGGCTACTTTCTCACTACTTATGTTTAACAGAATGTCAGGCTGGCACCTATGGTTTTAATTGTAAACTCCGTTGTGGAATGTGTCTTGACGGAGATGTGTGTGACATATATACAGGAGAATGTCCAAATTGATGTACTGACGAATACAAGGGAAGCCAATGCTCTCAGGAGATACATCAAGATACTTCGTCTAGTTCAGATACATGTGTCAGCATACCTGTGTTCATAGGATCGTTGTTTGCAGTCATATTCGTTAACACAGCTGTCACTGGACTAGTTTGGTTGTTTTATCAAAAGAGGTTGAATAAGAAAGCACAGTAAGTATACTATTTTCAGCCATAACACCCCGACCTACAATGGCAAACCCGGCAATATTTCATACCATGTTAGTAAGTATTTTGTCTCAAACGGGCTGATGAGACCTGCGGGATGTTAATAATATTACGTTGAGTGCAGATAAACTACAGAACTAACTGAACTAATGTGGTGGTTTATCTGAGCGTACTATTTTCAGCCATAGCCCAGACCGTCAATGGCAAACCCGGCCATTTTTCGGGGTGGGGGGCGTGCAGATAAACTACATAAATAACTGAATGTATGTGATGTTTTATCTGAATATTGTGTGTCGCAAGGTAATTGCTACCAGAGTGTTATCAATAATGTTTATTTTGAAACAGAGTTAAATGAGAAAAATTGGAATAACCATATTGATGTATAACATAGGCATAGCATTTTTGTTGTCAATTTTAAATACATGTATGATACATGTAATAATTCATGTATCCAATCGAATTATAATGTAATCGAAATGTGGTGTAATTTAATAATTCAAAAAGCGTTTTGACTATTGTATTTGTTTCTTTCAGCCAAGCGGCGAACACTGAAGATATCTCTATTCAACTCCCGAACACATCATTAAATTATGACGCATTGAGGTTCGACTGCCCTGATGGAGAGACAACATACACCGAGTTAAACAGGAGGTCTTAAACATTGCTTATCGAACATGGATATATTTACCGAACACACTGATTTAGTTGTGAATTTATATACACATAGATACCTAGATATTCGGTATTCGGCACAATTTGCAATACAGACTATAATAACTAATGTATTTCATGACTGTATCTGATAACGAGCAACACATTATCAAAACAATATATATATCGCACTATTTAAGTTCATTACAAAACAAACTATACCAACAAAACGTTACTATATTAAAGGTTGCTGACCAGCACACTTCGAAGGCGTTTAATATTATCACTTTATTTTGAAAGGAAATAATAAAGCGATTTAAGGACTGGATAAGCTTATGTGTGAATGTGAGTGAAAGAGTATATGAATGAGGAATTGATGAAATAATTCATCTAACACTAGTTAATTGATCTGAATCTAAATGTGATTAAGTTATAAATGAGTATATGACACGCCAAACAAGTATTTATAAAATTAACAATGACAATACTTATAGATGCACTAACCAATAGAAACTCTAGTTTTTAATTACATGTTTCGTTAACATGCATATATATACAAGAGGATCGTGCTAGTTCTTCATTGCTTCCCTGAATGGATTGTGGTATAAACTTTATCATATTGCAGTAAAGCGTCAATTGCATCGCGTTATCCGTGACACGTATTCAAAGGTTAAATCCTGTATTACTGCTTTTTGCTCTCTTTAGTGAAGATCTTGAACTGTATATCATGGGAAATATTAACCATAACATATATTACTATTTTACTTGTCCTCTTTGTAGACAACAAGCTGGTGTTAAGTGAAATCGTCAAAGATTTACAATACAGTCTCAATAACATTTACCACTACTGTAGGAAATGCGGATTAGAGGTTTATACGGATAAATAAAAAATGATTGTTTTCAACGGGGTGGGTTAATGAAAAATTAATCTTGGACATATGATAATGAAATTAAAGAGATTGTGAATGACTTTACGTATCTTGGAGTGACCTTGTTTTGGGGAGGGTAACCTTCAATTCTACAGGCTATTTCAGTTTAAATTAGAAGGTCTTCGAAGACAAAGGCTGAAAGGCGTTAAATGTTTTAAATAACAGAAAATGGTCATTTTCTTTGAAACGCTAACCATTTTCCAACTTTTTGATACCTTTGTAAGTTCCATCCTTGGATTTTCAAGCGAAATTTGAGGGTTTATCAAATCAGAGGAATTAGAAAGGATACCTTTAACATTTTGTAAAAGACTATTAAATGTGAAAACATCAACATGCAATGCAGCCGTTAACCTTGAGCTCGGCAGCTACCCATTATATACAAACAAATACTCAATAATGATTAAATATAGGGAAAAATCCGTTATACTGAAAACATCATCATGGGAACATTGTATCACTACAGTTGAAAACAGTGAAAAAGAGGGGGGGGGGGGCAGCAAATAATTGGTGTACTAATATAAGGGATCTTTTAAACGAATTCGGGTTTGGTTATGTATCGGTTAAACCCATGAGTGTAAATCATAAACATTTTCATAAAATATTTAAACAGAGGCTGATGGATGATTTGCATCAAACAATAGATGATACAGTTGATACTTGCAGTGTATTAATTACATATGAATTTATATCAGGCAATAATGGTATGGGAAAGTATTTAGACATTTGACCTCGAAAGTGGCGTTCATACATTTAAAAACTCAGGTTGTCGTCACATTCTTTGAGAATAGAATCAGGTAGATATGGAAATAACAGAATCGAAAGGAGCCAGCACTTATGCCCACTCTGTAATTCCCACGTACTAGAGGATAAATACCACTTTATATAAGTTTGTGATAAGTACTCTGATCTTAGAACATTGTATTTCAAAAGGTATTTATATAAAAATACCGAACAAGTATAAATTCGTTATATTATTAAAAACATTAATAAGTGTAAACTTCTAAATCTTGCACAATTTATTAAAAAAGCTATGAGAAGATGAAGTAGTTAAATAACATAGTTAAATGATAAATCTACATGTAAGTTCATTTATTTTTGAAATGTTACAATATTGCTGGTTTTCGGGGTTGATGAAAGTAACATTTGCCACGTAACATGCAAGATACATTCAATCATTGATTGGCTCCTGATATAAGGAAGATGGGGAACACGTACGCTCGTATGTTAACTTTTCCTCGATTTCAATCGTTTTCTTTTGTGTGTTGTGACTCCCAATATATTTGTTGAAGTAATTGGACAACACGGGGTGTGAGTTCTTAATCTTTCGTTTCTGTTAAGGCCCGTGTTACTTTGTTGTGCTAAAAAAGCATATATCTTATTTGGCATTTTCTGTGTGATAAATCACTTTTAAGCGTAATTACCTCCTTATGTTGAAAAAGAGGTGTATTTATGCTACGGACGTCAGTTTCTTTTTGCTCTAAAACTCAAAGTTGATTGTAAGTCACAACATACAACTTTTCATATTCTTATTCTTTGATGTATATATATGTGTAGGGGCATGTATATGTGAGTATATATGTGTGTTTATATGTATGTGTGTTTTTATTTGTGAGTGTATATGTATATGTACGCTTATAAATATATGAAGCCATATATATTCTGTAGATACGTTTTGTGAATAAGTGTGTATTTTTGTTATCAATGTGTTGTCTTTCTTCTGACTCAAAAACAGTAAATACCTCTTGGACTTTGGAAACAATTGAATTACAAATTAGTAAAATAACGTAAATAAGCAACGATCAAAAGTCGCCTGTCGCAAAATATCCGTTTTGTAACTACGGAAAATAAAAAGGTTACTCTTCCCAGTCAATTACTTGTCGATACATAATATAAGATTAGTCAATCTCGATTAAGAGTATCATTATGTATGATTGTTAGCTCACCTGAGTACGAACTGCTCAAGGTGAGTTATTGTGATCGCCTTTTGTCCGTCGTCCGGCGTCCGTCTTCCGGCGTCCGTCGTTCGGCGTCCGTCTTCCGGCGTCCGTCGTCCGACGTTCGTCAACATATTTTCCTCAGTAACCAGTGGATCCATTGGGATAAAACTTCGCAAAAATAAAAATTAGAAAAACATGGCCATCAGGGGGCGGTGCTGTTTGGAGATTTAATTTTTGCCTAATGGCAGTGGAGCAATACTGGCCATATTAGCTTATCTGACCACAACATTAGTTAATGTGGTTGACTGTGAGGTTGGCAAGACAAATCACGTTGCATAAGTCAGGTAAGCGAGCCAGGGCCATCATGGTCCTCGTGTTCTTTCTTTTGTTATATGTGTGCGTTAATTGTAATTGTGTATATTCTTTAATTATGTGTGTGGTAGTTGTAATTAGTTTACATATTATCAAAATGACAAGAAACTGTACAGTTTACGTCAAATGGAAGTATTGTCTATTGTCCTGAAACAAATCTTTTGAAAATAGTTTCCAATTTTCTTTCCCGTGATGTGCGGTTTCTGCCTTTAGGATTTATTCCACACAAACGGCGCGAGCACTGCTTAACTCTCAAGAAGCAGACATCGAACGAGATAAAAAAAATAAGCTTCAAGGTTGTTTCGTAATCGATGTTAACTAAAAGATTGGTCCATTGGTTTGTTAGGAGAAGTTGTCTGTTGCAAAATGTTTCCAATTTTCTTTTCCGTGATGAGCGGTTTTTGCCTTAAACGTTATTTCCACTAAAACAGCGCGAGCACAACTTAAATCTCAAGAAGCAGACATCGAACGTGATTAAAATAAGCTTCAAAGTTCAAAGCCGAGCGTTGAGTGATCATAATAGTACATCCCGCAGGTGAGCAAACATGTGTCGGTGTTATACTTAACACAAGTGTGAACGTCTTGTAGACATGAACTATACTAATGTTTATGACGGACATGGCAGGTATTTATGACACATTTTGAACGTGTTTCAAAAGTACTTTTACCCCGGAAGCCATTTTAATAGTCTCCGTTGCTGAGCTATGTAATTAACTAAGGAAGCTTTGGTTTAAACTATTTTTGTTTGTCAATAGTAAAACAAGCTTTCTGTTTATATTGATTACGATCGATGTCTGCTTCCTGCAACTTTCCTAGGTATTAGAGGCTGAATATTATTTTTATTCCTAGGGGCCAAAGGATATAAATGCGCTATCAACAAACGTTCGAAATGGTTGTGAAAGAGTTTGAGTCCAAATCAACATTAAGACATATAAATATAAACATGTTGCGTTTGGCAGCTAACAGTGGTGAGCCTGGTCAGACCGACCGGATGCCTGGTTCGTGTCATTGTTATTTATAATGCCGTACACTTATTTAGATTTAAATACTTATAATAACATTTTTCTCACTAAATATACTTCTTATATGTTGCTTCTATGCATAACAAATACATGTTATGGTAACTTATGGATAACATGTTCATCTCTTAAACTGTATATAATACACTATGGCCATTACACTGAGCCTAGAACCGCATGCCTAGGGTTTTCGTTGTCTTCTTTCATTGAAATGTGATTCGAGTATAAGATTATCAAAGAATACAAGAAATCCGATAAGTTTGCGAGTTTCTCTGCGTCATAAAATAGTAAATATATAATAATGCGCAAACAAATAAAATATCGGATTAATTTAGTATCCCTTGATCTATATTATGCTTTAGACATATATTAATCGAATTAAACAAGACCAACTAACATTTGAGATCGAAGGAAACTGCCCACAAGTTGTTGTATCTCTTAAATGTTTTATCTTTCATTCAAGGATGTTTAAAAAGTCACCTGCAGCAAATGTGTTGCATATATTAACAACGAAACATATCAATACAGGCTATGTCCTGTGAGAAAACAAGTGTAAGAATTGTGATCAGAGAATCAGCCTCATGTTTGCAGTCGTCTGTTTTGGAACCGTACTTTTCACAGAAACGTTAAAGAACAGTAAATAGTTCCTGGTGTCGTATGGATTTGAAAATATAATTTATATACACTACAAAAACACATGTCGTTTTTTCCATGGAACAGCTGAAAAAGAAAGAATTTCAAATGTTTCAATATGACAACCGCTCCAAGAAAACCGGGCTTAAAAAATCAATTTCGGGTTGTTTGCATCATTACCGGAAATCGTTAGTCGCCATGACGAATGAATTTTCTTTCTCTATACAGCTTTTTGCATTTTATATTTATCAAATATTTGTTTTCGACGTAATCACAACTTCACAATTTAAAATGCATTGATGTTTAAGTATTCAGATAATCAAAAAACCGCATGTTACAATCAACTTTTATATGATACAATACCTAAATAGATAACCACAATTGGGCAGCCGGTATCTTAATATAACGACCGATCACATGGACATATATACAAATCACTTAAAAGCTGTAGTGATAACAGATTTCGATATACTTTTTATAATATTTGGAAAAGGGAAGTATTATGTATTCATTACTATTGGTAGGTATACTTATTGACATGATTCTTGAAAACTACATCATTCAAATATATTGACTAGCTTAAACAATTATAAACCTTTCTTAATCCAATAATGATAACTCGTGCTCCGTTGTTTTGCGTAAGATGTTTTGCAGAATAATAACTGTTTCAATAAATGATACCTACCATAGTCCAGTCACTGATGTCTTGTTTACCACCTTCTTTAACTGTTAAATGAAGAAATCTGTTCGCCTGTATATCGATTTCAGTTCGCACAGCCACTCTTAACCAAACATCGAGCGTGACCGGTAACATGCAGCATGCATTGTTATTAATTAATACTGAATAATTGCGTGTATTAACTGATACAAGTATACAATAATTTAGCGTTGTGTACTGCTAAATATTCTTAAAGCCGACCATTGAGAACATTGAGCATATGGCTGCGATATTATTGGAACCATTGCAGAACAGGGAATAAATATAAATGAATATACTCATTTCTTTTCTGTTAAGCTCATTTGAGCATACAGCGTTCTAACTGTTCACCCTGTGTCCGTCAACATGTGACGTAGTCAATAATGTCTTTAAACAACATCTCCTTCAAGCAGTAGGTCTATATCAGTCAAACTTCACCGGAGTGTGCCTCCGATGGTCCTCTTTTAAAAGTTAGCTTGCATCTTCATTATACTGGAACAAGAAAACTAAACTGTAAAAGTCTACTCATCTGAACCAGTTGGACCGTTGTTACGATCAGTTGGCATACTTAGCCCTTATGTGACCCTCTAAAAGGTTCACGCCATATCTATATTCCTATCATTTCAAAATAATTTGACATAAATATGTCTTGGGTTACCAACTATTAAGTTCTTGATATATTGATGTGGTCGAAACGGCCTTTATGCAGCAAACAAAATAGGTGAAATGGCAAAACTTTAGAAAAATCTGTGCTGAAGATGATGTCTGATGTTAAGCTAATTTGGCAGACATGTTCCTAAAGTGACCGTCATTCTACATGTTCAAGCGATATGGATTGTTAAAAGAATACATTGCTGCCAGGTGGTATCACACATGTCTCATACCAACATAGACTTCTTGGGATGACTCCCTACTTTAATTGTTAAAGTGCTTTTTGACTTGTCGGAGAAAAAGCAGTGGTAGTATCAGAAAATATCTAAAATGATACAACTTTTAAAGTATTTGTCGAATCGAGCAAAAGTGTTCCGCAAAGCGTGTTTGACAGGTTAAAAATAAACCTGGTCCCTTGGGAATGGGACACGTTGTACTTAAAAAGTAAATTCACTTTAAATACGAAAGCGTTAAGTTGCATTGATCTGTAAATATTTATATTGTCTCAAAGAGTACGATAACAGTGATTTTAATAGACTGTCTGCAGTGCAGCAGAGATGTCAAATGTGCCGTCTTTGTCAAAGAAATAGTCACATAGCATACCTCTGATAAATAATTAACCAGTTTTATTGTTTTATAGATTAACGTTGCATTTGCTATTTCGCAGATATTTAATTTTTATTATAGTGATTTTCTCTGATTTCTCTCTGGTTGAAGGGAAAAATAATGTATTGAATGGAAAGATTGCAGAAAGAGAAAAAAACCATAAAGTTATCAGGAATAATACAACACTCCGTTTCGTCGGTGTGGTAAATTCACCATAGTACCGAGTATCGTGGAAATCATAGCTTTAAGGTCACTTGTTAACGTGCAATCAAGTCCGATGCTTTAACAAGTTGATTGTGGTTTTTTGACGGTACCCTAATTTAGATGCTTCGTGAGAACGGTAAATTCGGTTATGTTAACTAAAAAACTTTTGAAACAAGTATTCCGATTCGATTTAACGATTACTCAAAATTATTCTGAAGGCAGGTTGTGTTGCATGTCTCAGTAAGTAAAGGAAATACTCGTTTGCAGGTGCTTTTCGAACATTTGCTCTGTTTCAATCTTCAAGTAGGAGGAAACTGGTGTTAAATATTACATATATTTTAGGCAAAGACGAATATTCTCAGTTGAGATTGATGAAATAACTACATAATTATGTATACAGTTTTTTTGAACAATTTTAAACCAATGAGTCATTGTGGGTGTTAGGGATTTTCCCAAAATACCTGGATAAATGTCTTATGTGACTGAAAGTAAACACGCAACATAACGAACATCCGGGTTGTCTGACCTGTTAAATCAATCAGAAATATGAGATACATGCTAAGTGAGTTGGCGAATTACACAGTCTCAGATATTTCACCAGACACGTCTAACATAAAGGGTTATTATCGTGTTTTAAACGTTATTTACTTTACATCGATTAAGAAGCAATACCTTTCATCATACATTTCTGTTGATGTCTGCTTCATTGGATGTGTTGGAAGATTTCAAATGTTGATACAAGCTTCTAGAGAATCGAACCTAAGACATAGGAATGAAGAAATCGGTGCCCTATCCTTTATTTACGTTCTCCCAATGTTGCCTTCTTACTCAATTGTTTCGTTCGTTCGTTATATTTTAGCTTCAGGTTTTACACAATGTCAGTTGTTTTATATTGTGAGTATATCAAAGAAAGATAAATCCAAAAAGGATGTTATGGCTGTAACAGTAAGTTAGGTTTTAGATAAGAGGTAACAATTTAGAAACGCTTTACACATATAGACTGAATGTAAGGGTACATACATAACTGGCATTCATCCTTATCTCAATTGACATGTTTCTCAAGAAAACGGCTAAACAATTTTGTTTTATATCTTATTTTTCCAATACTGGGACATAATCATATTACTAGGTCTAATGTTTTCTTTATGATTGTGGAATCAATCAATCAATTGCAGCTTTGTCCAGCCGAGCACTTGATATATTAGGACAGTCTACATACACTGACGACTTCCTTTTAGTTTTCGGAATAGTGATTTCTATGGAAAGTATGGAATCAAGTATGGAACAAAGTATCATCATTTTATGTATTTGCTATGAAACCTTTGCTTACGGAAAACTGAAACATTATTTTTTTAAGAATCTACAAGTTATATGTAACTGTATTATCTTATTTAGTACATCCTCAAGGGTGTAGTGATAGAGAGTCCGCTTTGAATGCGAGAGATAGCTGGCTCGATGCCCGGACAGGTTAATGGAAAGACTTTAAACAATTAAAAAATAGATTTCTCTAATTTTCACCCAGTATTCTTGGTTTTACGACTGACACACTCGTGTCAGGATATGTGAACCAGTATTACTAGTAATTAACCAAGGAAACGCCTTGATGTAACTGAAAACGTGTTGAAAGCAGCGTCAAACGCCTTAAACGCAAATGTATCTTTACTGATGGTTACTAATTAAATTGCATCTCTGAACGCTTTTTTTGCGAACCGTATATTCTGTAAGTTGATAAAATCAGTTGTTTGTTTACAGTTTGCAGTTTGGGAACATACGGTCTGGACTGTGCAGTCAAGTGTGATAAATGTGAGAACCTATGTCGATGGTACATGTACAACCTGTGTAACTGGATACCTTTCTCCTATGTACAAAGGTATAGTCTTGTTTTGTTTTAGTCTAAAACAATTACTAAAGGTACACGTTAACCGAATAGGGTTAGACATTAATTAGAACTCGTTTGACCCACACTATCATCCCCACCTGCATTTTTCTTTAAGGTAAAGTATTGATGCAAAAATTAAAATAATACCACAAAATATATGTTAACACAGTTAGTTCTTAATCTCATTAAAAAACTATTATGCGACACAAATGATCACATTTGTTATGATCTACAGAACAGATTAATCCACAAGATGAATACGGATTTAACCAAGCCTTTAACTATCAATCTTTTCTAATAATGTCCACTCAGCTAAACATGTGACCTAAATATCCAGGGAAGTAACTATGCTTTCACTGTGTACCCATTATGTTAAGGCTATTTCCCTTTGTGTGTGAACTGTATTAACATTTATTTAAAAATATAACGCAATGCCATATATCGGAATTTAGTTACTATTCCCAATAACATGGTTACAAAATGTCACTTACTAAGCGTTTCGGTTCAAACAACATCTGCACATTTGTGTGCGCAATATTGTACTTTAAACAAGTTTTCGTCTCATTGGACAGACTTGAAATCATAAAGAATCGGTGTTCATAATAGTCCACCTTCAATATAATTTATTAGAAGATGCAACTACAAAGTAAAAGAGATTCTACAAAAATGTCAATATGTCGCTGTATTTATCGGCAGATACTTTTGTGGAGTTGATTGAAAAGGCGAAGGCGTCAGCGCATACATTTGTCAGATCGAGTTCTGCAATGGCCGAAGGGTTCATTCGTCACTTGCTAAAAGTAATTGTGTTCATGCTTATTCGACTTCCATCGGCTTTCCTCGCATGTGTATGCAACATTAGCGAGTTGACTATTGACTGGATTAGAATATCAACTCTCGCGAGAAGGCTAACAACTCATGAAGGTGTCTGTGGGGTTATCGTGCTGATAAAAAGCCCGTTATTCCAACCACTAAATCAATCAACTATTCTGATTGATTCGCGGGTTGTTCTTGTTGGAAATATTTATTCAATAACGTAACGATCCTACATGTAAGATACCAATGTAGCCGTGATGTGTTTAGGTTGTTTAGGTTTTATGGCTAGTAGTCTTGTTTTTGTAAATTAAGTTGTACGCAATATTTGATATATTATTATAAATCTTGTGATAAGAAGATACAATTGTGTTTACACTAGGTGCGTAGTATGCGACTTATCTTATCCGGTGACCTGTTTAGTTTATTGATATTAGTTTCTGGTTACTGAACCAATATTTATAAAAGATATATGTTAAAGCTGTATTATGTAGTACATTTTAGTGTCGTAACACGTTTCCCGGTTATCTCAATTTCTTGTTGTTGACATGTTGTTGGATTCATTTTCTGAGAACGCTAAGCCGTTGATCATAATTTTAGTGTTTACGTCTTTCTTTCATTCAGATGATTGCTTACATCCATTACGTCTGATGCCAACATTGTGGTTAAGATGTTCATACATGTATGTTGTGATATGCTGTATATCCTTTTCATTATAGTATACTGTTTGTAATAAATCCAACTTAACCCACACCACAAGGTGGAGACGCAATATTTAAATGATTGCCTTTCCGGTTTGCTTGTTGTTAGAATGTGTTGACGGCCGATATGGTACTACTTGTACTGAAGGCTGTGGCCAATGTAAAACCAATGATGTTAGTGAGAAAAGTAATTGTAACTGCCCTAATGACTGTTCTGCTAGATATCAAGGTACAACGTGTAAAGAAGGTATAGGTATAAGGACCGCGAAGGTGTTTCTGTCAATATTTAAGCGAAACATGTGAAATTAGATTTAATATTAGTGAAGACACATATTGTTCGTTTTGCTTGGGTTATTGACCTTAATGATGTTTTGCGGTTGTCCAAGTTTAAAACCGTTGTCATTTATACAACAAGTTGCATACATTTTAAACATGAACACAAGTTTCTAGCTAATTTTAATGAAACTTCTTCTTTCGCATTGTGATGAAAAGCGCGATATTGTTGTCCGATCGAAATTATCTTAAGTCTTTACGAGTCTAAAAACAGGTTGTGTTTAGAATATGAAATAAGTCATTTTAGAAAAAGTACACTGTTTTCGATAGCATTCGATTGATATGGAACAAGCATTATGATATAGTTGATTCGTTGAATTTAAATTTAGCGAGATATAATATTTTGTATAATTCAAATTACAGTTACTCTGTCATTACATGTTTTACTGAATGTCTGACCGGAACCTTTTGTTTGAATTATAAACAACGTTGTGGAATGTGTCTAGACGTAGATGTGTGTGACATATATACAGGAGAATGTCCTAAGGGATGTACTGACGAATACAAGGGAAGCTAATGCTCTCAGGAGATAAATCAAGATACTTCGCCTTTGACAGATACATGCATCAGCCTACCTGTTTTTATAGGATCGTTGTTTGCAGTCATTGTCGTTTATACAACTATTGTACACGTTTGGATGCTATATCGAAAGAGGCTGCATAAGAAAACACAGTAAGCATAATGGTTTGAGCAATAAATACCCGCCCCCAATGACAAAAGCCTGTCACATAACCATGTTAACAATTACTAGGTCAAAACCGCACTGATGAGGCCTGCGTGATGTTAATGATGTTACGGGAAGTGCAGAGATCGTGCAGAGATCGTGCAGAGATCGTGCAGAGATCGTATCTGGTGGCTATTTTGATCATTGTTTTTCTTATTGTATATTTTGCCAGTTTTAGCTTTTCTTAAGTCAATTTGATAGACATGTTATATTTAATAGCCCATGTATCCAATCGAATCCACCATTAAATAGCAATTTTGTTTATTATCTTAATATCTGTTTCTAGCAAAGCAGCGAACATCGAAAACAGTATTCAACTACAAAAAACACCATCAAATTATGAGATGTTGAAGTTCAACAACCCTGATGGTATACATAATTAAACAGGAGATCATAATCATAGGTTGTCCAACAAGGATATATTTATCGCCCGACCTGATTTGTTTGTGTAAATATAGTTAATATACATATGCATCTGACAAAACAAAGATGTAATGAATAATAGACAAAACAAATGAAAAATACCAACTATAATAACGTATCTGATACAACAGACGTGCTACTGATAACGAGTAATACATGATCAAAACAGTGCTAATAATGCACTTGGTGTGATATAAAAAAAATTTGAAAATGGCTTACCTGCATATATCAAATGCGTTTATGTTTGTGTTATATTAATTTCAAAACCGGTTTAAGGTAAACAAGCCTCGCACCTTAATGGTCATGTTTGGCACAGTATCAGAATAATTTCATTTATATTTGTATAGAATCGCCCAAGGAAAGTTTGTGCCATATAAATCTCAAATCCTGTTTATATATGTATCTAGAGTCAAGAAGATTTGTTAACGTTTCACTATTTATACATAACAAGAAAATAAGCACCTCACCATGGATTCCATCTGTTCAAACGCATACAGATTTTGTTAACAAATCTAGTATAGGGTCAATTAAGAAACAAAAGTGATAAATTAGTTTCAGTTTGGGCAATTTCTTTTGTACAATTAAGCTTTTTAACGTTTTAGTTATTTAAGGAAAAGCATCGGTCGCACATTGGTGGCCATTTCTTTAACGTATCACATTCCTTTGAAAAGTATGAGAAGTAGGTCGACCAAGGCTGGAATGACAGTCCCTATTGCTTAAGTCTTTTTATAATATCGGCAATTAATGTCTTAAAATATCTCTATCTACAGTAGCTTTCCATTACTGAACACCATTTCGAGTTCAGAGAGATGTCTTACTATTCGTAGGTTGTATATAATGTCCTCGGTACCTAGGCTATTTATAAAATATATGATACCCTGGGCAAATTGGCTAGCGAAACTTCGTAAAGCATGCACACGATTTCCTCCGTAACTACTGTAATTTTCGTATCGCATGAGGTTTGTGTCATGCGGTCAATCAAGCGGCTGCATTTTACCTCATAAATCTTTCATGAGTACGAGATTTGTTCAGCCCAGGGTATCATTTATGTTATGAATAGCCTGGGTACCGAGGAAGTGAAAGCATATGCATCTGTGGATTATTTGCTAAGAATGATTGTGCAGGTTTCAGAGTATCCATGTCTACAGTATCGTACCGCCAAATAATCAGTCACTAAAATAACAAAATGCGTTAACTTTATGGGATATCAATCGAACAATTGGATTGGATTTAACATAGCTGATGCAATAGATAGAACTACAAAGAAATGTGCAGCTAAAATATATAAATTACAGAATTGAAAATGAAAAATGTATTTCTGAGCTGTCAACAAGCAAATTCATGGAAACAAATGTACATGTTTGTGAATCGAGTCGAAGCAGATTTTCGATTCCGACTCAAACATTATTTTTACAGATAGTCAAGTCCCATTGATTAAATATGTTCAAAGAAATCAAAACATATGAAATGAAAAGTAAATAATGGTTGATATAACAAATGTACATGCTTTTATTATATTAAGTTAGACATTACCTAATTATATTGGTTACAGCTGAAGTCTATACGAATTTGACACCTTTTGTTTATACAGATTTGAACCGCCGTAACAATTAGAAGGCGGTGCTTGGGCGGAGCTACCGTAACACGTGTAACGTGAGAATCGCACGATTTCGTAAGATTTAACATTCTCACAGTTCGATCATGGGAATGGTAGGAGGGGTTGATTTCATGCGAATTTGATTTGTATTAGCCATAATTTTTGAGACACTGTTCCATCTTATTGATAATATGAGTTTACTTGCTACCTATTTCGGGTAAACATTTATTAACTTGTATGATCGGTAACCCCTTGCTTGCAGCACTATCATTGCTTTGATATATAGTTAAACGTTTAAAAATCCTTTTTTCCAAATTTGGAATTGGGAATTTGAAACTTCCTTGTTTGACCCTTGCGAAGAAAGGGTTGCAATGTCTAAGTACAAAGCACCCTCCTGACACAGTAGACACATGTCTGTAATACCAATATGTACAGAAGGAACAATATACATGTAGTTCCCAACTTCAAACAGTAAGCGCACATCGTGACATATACCAGCGTAACTATATACATGAATAGTTAAGACAAAAGAATATACAAAAAACAAAAAATACATATGAACATTTGGCAGTACATGTACGTCTGTGAAACCATACACGAATATGTTATAGTGTGTTTATAACCTATTGTGTATGACAAAGCATCCGCTAAATTGTAAAACGACCCCAATTTTATTCAGAAATCTATATCTTAGTTATAATTTAACAAAGTATTTATAACATATCCATACCGCATGTAAAGACAACATGTTTGTTAAAGGTATCATAGTTTTCTTGTACTTCTTTGTCTAACATCGGGTTGAAACTGAACAAAGCAGCAACATAATCATTGTCTTTCAATGATAATAATAAGTTGAAAATTGTATACCAAACTTCAATAAAGTTCTGTTTTGAAACAAGACAGTACACGATCGCACACTAAATACCAAATAAGGAAAACGGTTTCCCTCCTCTGGCGACTATGTTTTCCAACAAATCGCGGTTATGATTTAGGACAAGAAGCGTTTTTACTACATGTATACCATATACGGAACACAAGCCACAACCCCTGGCGGCCATGTTTTGTCATCAGCTCAAAATAATTTGAACAGACTCGGTAGAGGGTCACCCAAGGATATTTGTGCCAATATATATTTTCTACTCGGGCCCGTTCTTTCGGACAAGGAAGATATTTTGAGTGTTTACTATGTTCTATATAATAAAAACGAGTCCCGCTGCAATGGTGTTCAATAGATCGGAGTTGTTTGAAAACATTTGGTAGTGGGTCACCCAAGGATATCTTTTTTTTAAATCGGCCCTTTGATTTTGGACAAGAAGATTTTTTAAATTTTGGTTTACTAACCTTTCCGATCTTGGACAGACCAAAGTCATGAATTGTACTTAATTATTTGAACACCCTTAGTGATTTCATTGATTGATTGTTTGGTATTTCATGCCGCTTTAAACAATTTTTAAGTGATATCAAGGCGTTTCCTAGGTAAGTTACTAGACCTACTAGTTCATGTATCCTGACACCAGCCGCTCAGTCGTAATGCTGCCCCGCAACCCTGAGCGCCAAGAAGGGCAGCCATTACTATCATTTTTAAGTCTGTGATATGACCCGGCAGGGGATCAAACCCAAGACCACCGCACCCGAGGCGGACACCCTACCACTACAGCTCCGATGCGGTTTGAACAAACTTAAAAGAGGACCACCGAAGGAAAATGCACTTTGTGGATTATAGCCGCATATAACCTAGACGCTGGACGGAGGTCGATCATAAAAGCTCACCCTGTGCACTTTCTGCTCAACAGAGGAGCAAAATCTACATTCAGCCTATTCATTTGCTAACTTCCAACACATATGAGTAATAGTATGAAGTGTCTCATTTGTATTACTACATTATTTATCGCATATTAATCCTTCTCCGATAATGGCATTTCTAGATAGACTCTTCCTCATTAAAACCCCTGGAGAAAAGGCTATATATATATAAGATATTGTGACTACACTTGGTAGAATTAGACATGCACTTAGATGAAAAATCAAAGACATGGTTTTCGGAAAACATTTTGCTTTTGAGAACGAATGTCCCCATCGCCACAAGGATGTTGACGCCTTGGTGGTATAACGGTAGAGCGTCCGCCTCGAGTGTGGGAGGTCGCGGGTTTGATCCCCGTCTGGATTATACCACATACTTTAACAATGGTAGTAATGGCTACCCTCATTGGCGCACAGGGTTGCGGTGTTACACTACGACTGACTGACTGGTGTCAAGATAAACGGACCAATAGTACTGAAGTAAAGAAGCGCCGTAATATAACTGAAAATCTGTTGAAAGCGGTATAAATCCCCAACCAATCAATCAACAACCACGAGGGCTTATATATATTGACTTAAAATTGTAACAAGGAGTGTACATGCGTGAAACGATTAATACAATTATACTCTAATTGTAAACAAGTAATTGTATTTAACTGTACGGACATGCATTTTCTCATGAGTAATGTTAATGTCTTGTTTCATATATCCCTTTTTAAACAAAAGAGATGTTATAAAGCGGTGAAGTTGCAATTTCATGATTTAATTGTCTTTTATTGAAGGAACTGAACCGAAACCATTTTATCTTATCTTATTTGAAAAATGCAAACTTTGCATAAGCACATTGTTTTTTACAAACGCATAATGATATTGATAATTATATAAAAGCACTGAAAGTACTGTGGGACGATATTACTGGTATAAGTGGAAAAGTTGATAGCCTTTTGAAGATTTCTGAAATAACAGCACAATTGAATAATTGCAAATCATGTAATCTATAAAAGCTGAAATTCTTCGAGTTTAAACGTTTATTTTCTAAATATTTAACTTTTTTTCCACATATCTTCCATGGAACACATGAATGGTAGACATAGATAGCCTTAAATAATATTCTTTATGTGATAATACTTTTTGAAAATACAGGACATGTTCCTGTGATTTATTGGTCAGTCTGATAAGGTATATTTATCAATATACCTTATAGTAGTATACATGGACATTTTGAAGGTAATTTTCAAACCCACTGAACGTGCTGATCTTGAATGATAATGTCTTAATATAGAAATTAAATGAACTAAAGTGTGTACATGTGTTTTCGTGTATGGAAATATGAAACAGAAAACTATTTTATGACAAAGGCAAACGATGTAGGTAGCATGGTGTTTACATTATCTAACAAGAGGGCCATGGTGGCCTTAGTTCACTCACCTTAATTAAACAATGTACTGCATTGCAAAACACATCAAGACAATTATTCTGAATGCAACCTCCACAGTGTTAACAAGAGTTTCCTTCATTTGGCCTAGTGATCTATATCTTTTTACCTGATAAGGCCCATATTCCAACATGGACTAGATATCATCAAGACAACATTCTGACAAAGTTTCAACTTGCTCAAAGGAAAAGTACGGCCTCCGGAGTTTGAACAACATTTTCCTTTATTGACGTTGTTTCTGACCAATTATGACCCATATTCGAACTTGATCGAGATATTATTCAGAAAAACATTTTGACCAAATTTCAAGCTGCTGTCGCAAAAAATGCGGCATCCAATCTGTTAAAAGGATTTTCCTTCAATTTGGCCTAGTGACCTAGATTTTGACTCTACATGACCCATATTCGAACTTGGTTTAGATATCATTGAGGTAAACATTCTCATTAAATGTCAAGCTATTGTAGCAAACTATGCAACCACTACAGAGTTAACAAGATTTTCCTTCACTTTGGCCTAGTGACCTAGATTCTGACCCAATATGACCCATATTCGAACTTGACCTAGATATCTTTAAGACAAACATTCTGAAAAAGTTTCAACATGACCCATATTTAAACTTGTCTTAGATATCATTCAATTCAACATTCTGACCAAATTTCAAGCTGCTGAAGCAAAAGTGACCTACTATTTAACCCAACATGACCCTTGTTCAAACTTGACTAACATATCATCAAGACATACATTCTGATAAAGTTTCAACATGCTCAAGTTGAAAATGTGCCTCCAGAGTGTTAACAAGATTTCCCCTCAATTTGACCTAGTGACCTAGTTTTTGATCTCATATGCCCAGTTTCAAACTTGTCCAAGATTTGATGGAGATGAATGTTCTGATAAACTTTCATGAAGATAGGATGCAAAATGCAACCTGTAGACTTTTTAACAAGAGCAAATGTTGACGAAGGACGACGCATAGCAGTAATGTACTTGATCTGTCTTTGGTTTTGTTTGCTCTGCAATAGAGCAAACTTATTGTACCGAGCAAAAATAGAAGCATAAACATTTAACGTGTATATGCTAGGCTATATCAAATTTGACAAATATTTGCATTTTATATCCAACTTTTTATAAAATTGAGGACATATTTAACTCTTTCAATGCTTAATCTCACAAAGCCGATCACTTCAATTGTCTTCCAACAGGAAATGTGGTAAAATTGAATGTATAAGCTGCAAACAATACAGATTTCAGGAGATATAACTCGTTACGAGTTATCTCACCTGAATCTCCATTGTTTTCAAAAGCCTTTAATTGCCTTTGTCAGCTAAATAATTAAATGTTACGACGCATATCGGAGAAATTCTTGATCAAGAACAAAACAAACAAATTCGATAAAGCAATATCATGAACTATTGTGTTAAGTGTTTTATTTAAAAAGCTAAAATAACATTTGCATACATTTATTGTAGAAAACATTCCTCTATATGTATATCAATACATTGCCGTAATATAGAAATAGTTATAAGTTAAACTTTGAATAATAACTTCTTCCATTTTCAATTTTGTTTAGATCCATAAACAAACGTCAACAACGAAGATGGGTTTTAATTCGAGCGTTCTATATTTACAGAAAAAACAATATCAAAAAGTGATAATAAAAATACCCACTGGATAAAAAGTTATCATCAACAACATTTGACTCTGATACTTCTCTTTATATTTGCAAAAAAAACTTAAACTTAACTTTAATTTTATATTACGGTAACATACAATCCCTCTTAACAACCGACCAATATAAATAGTTTATTTAGTTTCCACCTGATGAATTTAAACAACCCACTTTATTTACAACAATTAAACAATTTGTTAAAAGGGATAGCATGCAGCTACACCGACAACAGGTAAGACACTGTATGCCCGGATGTCAGTAATCGGAACTACTCGACTAAACTCGTTAACCAAAAATAGCCCTGTAAAAAGACGAGTGTCGTTCCCGCTAGGGATGTTGTTGGATTTATCCTTGTACATACTTATTTAATCCTAAAGGCCAAATAATGAATCACCGATTAATCCCTCTCATTGTATTAGTTTAATTATAAATTCCACATACGTAAAAAGGCTAACGACCTTCCTTATCATGCATTCACTACTTGATGCTAAGTCGACCTATAACACAATGGTACAGTTTGTAGCCACGTCACATTGGCTTTATTTTCTCACAGGTAATCAATTATACCAAAATGAGGAGATCTACAACACAATGGTGCAACTTGTAGCCATGTAACATTGGCTTAGTTTCCTCACAGGTAATCGTTTATACCAAAATAAGGAGACCTACAACACAATGGTGCAATTTGTAGCCACGTCAAATTGGATTAGTTTTACAACAGGTAGTCATCTATACCACAACGAGGAGAGGACAACGTGGGATATTGTTTTCATTTAGTTTGTGTAAATCGGCGTTAACGCCAAATGTCGGTTTTCAATCTTACGTCATTTACCTCTTCGGTAAAAGTACATTTATTAGTGATTTCCGAGCTTACACGGACGCTATTAATTCCCCTTGATAACATATAGGTATATTAATATAATATCCCACGAAAACTGGCCTTCAATACAAATAGCTAATGGATGTTATTAATGCGTTTTGAATAAGAAAAAACAAATCATGTTTTCGTTAACTATTTTTCACATAAGCGGAAACCGGATTTACTAGCTTTACTGTGGGAATCATATATTTAGACATTCGAGTTAAGTCGAGCTCATCCGAATTAATTAGTGTTGAGAAAAGGCCGTGTTTATAAGAGAAATTTCATTTTGGGGAGTTATTATCATCTGGGGCGGTGCATCCACGTTGAGTAAATTGCCCATAACATGTTCCCTCATAAATATTCGAAATCCTCGCTCGTACAGTAAACGAATTGAACGAAGTTGCTTGGCCAAGCTCACATTTCCCCAGTATGGATTATTGGCTTTCGAAAACATGTGACCAACATGTACTTCTATCAGGATCTGTTTAATTTGTCGGTAAACTCCGGTCTCGAAAATATTTGGCAAAAAATGCCATTCGCTTCCTTCGATGTCGAACTTAATGATGTCGATGGTTTTCTATGAATAGAAAAAGGAGCAATCCGTAATACACTGGAAACTTGTTTCCATCAGAAACTTTTAATATCTTAGGAATCAGTGAATATTCAGAACAGCATGTGCTTCAACAAACACAGTTTATACAAGCAATTTATAAATGTCGAGTGAACGACATCTCATTTTGAATGACGTGACATCATATTTCAATGACGTCACATCATTTTTCAATGACGTCACATCATGTTTCATTGACGGCTCATTATAATATTTAGTCCCATATGTGTCTTATTCAAAACTGGAATTTTTAATTTGTCGTGTTCTATTTGTGAATAATATGTTGAGGGCTCGTAATTCGGGCTCGAATTGAGTGTATTTCCCTCTTATTCAAACAATATCAATGGTCCCTTTTCTATATTCCCTCTTATGCAAACAATATGAATGGTCCCAATTCTATATTCCCTCTTATTCAAACAATATCAACGGTCTCTTTTCTATATTCCCTCTTATTCAAATATGTTTGATTTACAATAGAATTAAACAATATCAATGGTCCCTTTTCTATATTCCCTCTAATTCAAAAATGTTTGATTAACAATAGAATTAAACAATATCAATAGTCCCTTTTCTATATTCCCTCTTATTCAAAAATGTTTGATTTACAATATAATTAAACAATATCAATGGTCGCTTTTCTATATTCCCTCTTATTCAAAATTGTTTCATTTAAAATAGAATCAAAGATATTGTCCTAGTTTATTTTTCTTTAAATAAGGGCATCTTCTACAACATGTTAGTTATCGTAAGGCAACAGTAGGCTATATTTTGTAATTCTTTTTTGGTAACTTGTCGTAGCCAATACCAGACTAGGAAGTTCGGCTTGTCATGGACATTTCACCATAAACAATTCGAGTGAGATCGAACCCGGGCAAGATGTTTTCAAATCCCGCGCTCTTTCCACTCGGTCTTGGCGTTTTCAAACCCATTCAATGCAGGTACAATGAGTGGTCAAGAGACTAAGAACATCTACACATACTTCATAGTTCATTCGTTGTACTTATTAGAGTACATACATTAAACGTCGTCTCATTCAAGAAAGTTGCTAACATAAATTTATACTCACATGTTCGTGATTGTTATCTTTAAATATGCTTTGCAATGTTTTCATCTCCCATCCTTCCTTCGTTTTATAATCTTTTCCAGCCAGTCCTACTTTGAAAAACTTTATCCCATGTGGTATCTTTTTACCTGTAGGGTCCTTGCTGTGAATGAAACAAAATAAGATAGTATAATGATAATAGGCTTGTACATGCAATTCGAACGTGATTTAGTTATAACTGTTAATTAAAAGAATGTCTTTTGACTGAGAAAGCATAAAAAGTCATGACTCGTCCAGAAATTAAAGACAATCAATGCGATATCACACACAAATATCAGTTCAAAGTAAGAAACTCGAAGAAGACCAAGCAGAAGTGGGTGTTGTTGATGATGAAGTTGATAATGAAGATGATGATTACCAATCCCAGTAATATCTGAAGAGGAAAAAGAAGAAGATTCCGAAACGAAGATAATAATAATAATGATGATGATGTCTATGATGAGAATGATGAGAATGATGAGAACGATGATAATGATGATTATGAGCACAATGATGATGATACTACTAATGATGATGCTGAGAATGATGACGACGTTGATGATGATGATGATAATGGCGATGATGGTGATAATACTGATGATGATACGTGTGATGACAACGATGATGATGATGATGATAAAGTTGATTGTGATGATGATCATCATAATTACGCTGTTGCTGATGATGATGATGATTATTATTGTTATTATGACTCACGTTGGATCATAGGTATATACATCACAACCAAGGTGCGTGTGTGCTGTCTCATCAAAGTCAAATTGGAAGTTCGAACTGAAACAAAACAATTTGACAAGCTAACAATCTCAACGATACCAACACATTCATGTTTAATGAAAAAGATCAAGTTGATATCTCCCAGGGGAAAATATTTTATCTTGCAGTGTGCGTGTTTGTGCAATACAATTATGCTAACTGACCTAGATATCTATAAAAGAAAAGTATCCTTTCGGAATATGTAAGAATGCATTGATATTAAATTGTCAATCTTTAAAAGTAGACTTTATGGCGTTCTTCTTTTGGAAATATCTTGACAGTATGCGCTGGATTTATCATGATCTACCTAACTAAATGCTTATTGTTTGGTGTTACCCGACCATGTCTTTGCAGCTAACATGAAATGTAAACGATTTGTTGTGAAGTTAAATTTTCGTTGAAATTATTGTTGGATCGAACACTCACATAACATGTAAATCTGAATACATTCTTGATGAGATACCTGCGGTATATTGTTTAACAGTTCATCGCCAGTCCGGACTGGTTGTAAACACGTTGCTATTCAATTATATATGTTTGCGCTATGTTAAGATACAGAGTGATTCAATAAAAACATTGATACAATGGCATTGTCGCGGAGTTCTTCGAAAACCAATCGTAATGATTGATCGACCAGTCTAGTCTGGCCCTTCGCAAATTTGTCAGAGACGGTTTCATGATTCTTCGTTTAAGCAGCATCCTTTCGGATCCTTTAGCATGGAAGCACATACAGGGTTTTTGTCTACGTGTAATAAATACGTTAAGGTCGGTTTTCCTGAAACAACGCTCATTTCTAGAATACAATTTGAAAGAACTGTCTCACGTCTTTTGTTTTAATCACTAAATATGACTTAAATATTTATAATTCCAATTAGTTCAAAAACAATGTGTAGTGTGCGTTTGTTTTGATTGGGTTAAAATTGAACTTCGTTTTTTAATTTCGTAGAAAAGAAATTCTAAACATGCTCATCTCATGGAACTACTTTCGCCTCCACTAAAATAGATCGATCGTTGAGTACAAAGAGTTAAGAACTCACTTCACTGAAAATATTCATGATGATACTCGCCAAAATAATGGCAACTATATGGCAAGAACAACTACACTTGAAACGTTTATACGCTTCTTATGACGATTAAAATGCACAACTAAAACTTCGTCTGCCTATCTCCCTACAAGTAGTGGACACTCGGTATATGACGTACTCGAAATTAATGTTCACAGATAAGCATAATACGGCACTCTTTCAACAGTCAATGGTTCCATTTCAGTATATCAAGAACATTTTCATCTCATCGTCTTTTCTGCCAATATATCGGCATTTCTCCCGAGATAAACGGTCTCTAAGACAAGATAGCAACATGTTAAAATGGATGAATACAATCATCTATCCGCAAGTCCAAAACAAAAAAGTGATCCAAAACATTCCTCATCCAATACTATTTAAACAAAAACCTTACCACCTCAAATCATTTTTAGATAGCCAACTTCAATCATAAGGTAAATGAATACTTGTAGACACACCCAGTAAGGGCACCATTGTGTTCAGCTCTAAGAGAATTGTTTACTTTATTTACGCCTCAGATTATAATCAACCCTTTCCGATATAAAGACGCTTTATGACGCATGACTTTTGAAAAAATGCTGGCAAAAGAAAGAAATTGCTCATAATGGGCATTTTCTCCATTTGCAACAATGTTTTGCTGTTTTCGAATCGTTTTAATTAATAAACTTCCATTTATAGAAGTTTAACCTTTTTGTTACCAGGTGAAGTCGTCTGCTACAGATTTTATGTATGTGTGACAGGGTACCAATAGTTTGTGTAGCTTAAACATTCTGAGACCGTCCCTATAATGAGATTTACCCGAAGGAATATACTATGCATGGTTTCGAGGGTTTGTAGTTCTCGTCAAGACAAACTTCTTTTCCTCCGTCACGCAACCCTCCGATCCTTGATTGATTCCGGCATATAGTTTGAATTGTGTTGATGTACCTGAAAATATTACAGAGTAAAGAATTTACATAAAAAATCGATTATCTTCATACGAAAAAAACAACATAAAAGGTTTTTTTCGCTCATAGGTAACATGTGTGAGTATTTCTTTTTTTCAAAAACCCATGAACCTTTCTGAAATGAAACTGGCAAAATCCATGAGGGCCACCATTTTGGTGGTGTTTAAATCGCGGTCTGTCAGACGTAAAACACAGAATGAAAATAATTGTCGTCTAGTCTATCATTTTTAATTCTAAATCGATAATTAAGGTAATAAAAGAACTGCGTAATTTCGTGTGAACAAACATTTTAAAGAAAAAGCGATAAATGCGTGGAACTGAGAATGAAATATTTTGTTCTCGTTCGTCGAAATAGCCGAATATGGAACGTGTCTGTAACGTACTTATCAAGGTGAACTAGACGCATGCCATTTACAGTAAAGCGTTTTACAGACACAACGACAAAATTGGCATTTGAAGCCTTAAATTTCACTGTATGCCGAATAATGACGACTACAGACGTATCTGGTGAAACATTTAAATAGAAACAACTCCATTATATCGGCTAAAGTGTTGGTAAGTAGGCCATATATTCTAGTGTAGAGATGTCGGCAGTCTTCGCAAAAATCTTCAGTCCTGACTGACATATTTTCATACACATTCTCATTTTATCCATGACCTTCTTTGTTAAACTTTCCGATTATTTTTACAGTAATTGGTTTGTTAAACAAAGAAGGCCATAGATGAAAATGAGCTTTCTCAGACTGACATTTTTAAAAATATTTCGTGAATTCAGTGAATTCGAACCACTGCAATTTCGTACAACATAATTATACACAATACTAGGAAATAAACCGGTGTTACGTATATGTTTATGGCAGAAGGAGGCCTAGTCACAATGGGTTAAATGGTATGATATGTTATAATGCTGCACTACATGTACAATCCTGTTTGGAATTATGCAATTAGAATTAAGAAATAGACAAAGAGAGTGGGATACATTTTAATTAAATCGTGGTACTCTGGCAAATATACAATGTAGCGAATCCGATATTTTATAGTTTACCAAAGTTGCGTTCCTTTTTTTAATTGGATCCATTTGTATAAACATAGGTCAACAACAAATAAGAACATTAATACTGGTTAGTAGATCTACTGCTTTAAATATCCGATAAAGCCTTTAGATTTTTCAGATACATGCATATATGGTCAATGCTCACACTGCATGCCCAGCCTGTGGTTTATTTTCTTTATAATTTACCCTTTCCCACATACAATAAATCTGCAGCAGACCACTTTGAAGTTGTCAAGTCCAACAGATAAAAAATCTCTAAATAATAGTATGAATATTGAATAGAGTTGAAATCATTGTGACAAATGGAAAAATCGTGTATACATGCGGGAAACTGTAAAGCCTTAAATAATTATCAAAGTGCATGCACCAGACGCTTATTAAAACATAGAGTAAGTACATTGTCATGGGGGCGGGCGCTCGGGCGGACGGGCGGGCGCTCGGGCGGACGGGCGGGCGGTTGCTTTGGCGGGCGGGCGCTTGGGCGGGCAGGCGTTTGGGCGGGCGGGCGCTTGGGCGGGCAGGCGCTTGGGCGGGCGGGCGCTTGGGCGGGCGGGCGCTTGGGCGGGTTGGCGGGTTGGTGGCGTCCAGTATGTTGTCAGCTCAATAACTTTAGAAGCCTTTGTTCAATCATCATCAAGTTTGGTCAGAATGTGTATTGGGATAATATCTCAAACTAGTTCGATAACTAGCCATATCGCTTTAGTCAATTGAGAGTTATCGCCCTTTTATTAAAGAAATTACCTAAAATTGGTCTTGTCAGCTCAATAACTTTAGAAGCCTTTGTCCAATCATCACCAAATTTGGTCAGAATATGTATTGGAATAATATCTCAGAAAAGTTTGATAACTAGCTATATCGCTTTAGTCAATTGAGAGTTATCGCCCTTTTATTAAAGAAATTACCTAAAATTGGTATTGTCAGCTCAATAACTTTAGAAGCTTTTGTCCAATCATCACCAAATTTGGTCAGAATATGTATTGGAATAATATCTCAGAAAAGTTTGATAACTAGCTATATCGCTTTAGTCAATCAAGAGTTATTTAACTTTAGAAGCCTTTGTCCAATCATCACCAAATTGTGTCAGAATGTGTATTGGCATAATATCTCGGACAAGTTCGATAACTAGCCATATCGTTTAAGTCAATTAAGAGTTATCGCCCTTTTATTAAAGAAATTACCTAACATTGATTCTTGTCAGCTCAATAACTTTAGAAGCCTTTGTTCAATCATCACCAAATTTGGTCAGAATGTGTATTGGCATAATATCTTGGTCAAGTTTGATAACTTACCACGTTATCTTAGTCACTACACTCTTATGTCCCTCGAAATGGCCAAAACTGTACTAACAGTGTCGGATCTCTAAATTTGCCTGATGTACAACCAATTATCACTATACTTAATTGGTCTCTAACAAACAGGACGGGCGTATTTTGTGACATTTGGCGCTCTTGTTTATTTATATTTCAGGTATATTCACTCTGCTTTATTTGTGGTCGACCAAGCAAGACAAAACAAATTTCCGGTCCCTAATATGTGTTGCTGTTGGTGTATACTGTACATGAGACAACTACAGCAATGCGATCTCTTGTATGATGGCTAGTTGAACGCAATGTCACTGTAAAGGTCAATACAGAAAAAGATGAAGACGTCTTAATTCCCTACTTGAACTGAGATTATAAAGCCAAACCTGGCCTACACAGGCTACATTGCACCTCCTTTAGTGACCAATTATATACACACTAAGTATTCCGAAATTTCTAAATTAGTTTTTGCAAGGTGATAATATCATGGCTGAGAGATGGTTTACTATAGCCGATGAATGTTACCTTTTGTGCTAACTTAGTAAGGGTGAATAAGCTTAACATTCAAGATTTCATGAATTTCATAAGCAGAGACAATGATGCTGAGCGTATTCATGTAGAGCGGGCAAATTTGGGAACTGTTAAAGCAATGTTTACATTTATCTTGAATATTTTCGGAATAAGAACAAAATGTAAAAGGAATCTGTCACACACACCGTCCAGAGGAAGAAGATCGATACACCACATGTGGTCAATTTTTAAGCGTCAAAACGCTTTGTTGCTGCAGTGTATCCCTGGACTTTTAAGAACACGCTTGTATTTGTATCGGGTGTATGGCGATCATTACCAAAAAGAAGATTTTCTAATTGTAGGAGCACAAGGTAAATTATGTATATAACGAGCACGCACTACTTGATATCTTGGACATTGGGTGAGATAATGCGATACAGTCTCAACGGCACCGCAAGCACATAGGGAGGAAGAGACAATATTTCTACTGTGAAGATCATAGTTACATCCTAATCGCAGACGAGCGTGATTGACTTGATGTTGTCTACTTCAAACATTATACAGGTTATGTGATTTCTTTAATTTTGTGTTAAGTTTGGCATTGAATTCGCTAAGAGTAGGTGTGTTTCTGACATCTTTAGGAAGTGAATTCCATTGGCAAATAGTAATAGGCAGAAATGAAGCAGCATAGGATTGAGTGTTACAAGGGATGATTGGAACATCTGAGCGAGAACGTAAGGTATATAGTTGTTCTGGTTGCTGGGGAATCACATTTGTAAGATACTCGAGGAAAAGACCATGTTTTATCTTAAAGAACAGGATGAGGTGATGTTTGCGTCTCCTTTCCGCCAGCGTATTCCAGTTAAGGTCAGAGATAAGTCGGCCAATGCTACACAGTTCGGTAGCGCCGGTTACACTTCTAGCTGCCTTATGTTGGACAGCTTCGATGTCATTTATTAGTGAATTACTACAATTGTCCTAGACAACATTGGCATACTCGAGTAAAGGCCTGATGAAGGTGACATACATTTTCTCTAGGGTTGAACGAGAAACAATAAAATTTAGAGTCCTAAGAATTCCATATCTCTGCCATGCCTTGTTGATGTTTGACGATATGTGAGATTTCCATTTGCCATCTAAAGAGAAAGTTACCCCAAGATGTTTATGAGTGCTGACTTGAGATATAAGAACGTTGTCGAGATAAAGGGAGGGATGATTTGGTTTATGATACTTATGAGAAAAAAAGAACAAATTCAGTCTTAGATGGATTAAAAGTTACCAGCCATTTCTTCGACCAAGAGGTTATTTGTAACAGTTCATGGTTGAGGACAGCTGCTGAGGTTACAGGATCTTCGACGATAATGTAAAGACTGGTGTCATCTGCGAATAGGCGAATGTTGGCTTCAATGTCATTGACAATGTCATTTATGAAGATGAGAAAGAGGAAACGTCCAAGGATAGATCCTTGAGGAACATCAACGTTGATAATAAGGATTTTTGAAGCAGAGTTTGATAACAACTTCCCGTTGTTTGCGATCAGAAAGATAATAGGATAACCAATAGAGAAGTGTAACACTAATACAGATGGATAACAGGTTATGAACGAGACCCTGATGCTAAACTCGATTGAACGCCTTTGCTACATCACAAAAGACAGCCGGTATTTCTTTCCCTTCATCTAGGCTTTGCTGACGTCAGTGTGCAAGAAAGATAGCTGATTGACACTATAATCGCTTTTGATGAAACCAGATTGGAAGGGTGTAAGAGGTCTGTTCGAGATGACGTAGTTGTAGAGGTATTTGTGGATTCAGCGCTCCATGAGTTTGCCAAGACAACTTAGAAGTTATATTGGTCTATAATTGCAAGGTTTGGAAGGTTCCGATTCTTTTTTAAAAATGAGACAGACGTTCCCCAACTTCCAGGGAGAAGGGAAAGTATAGTTTGACAGCAATTAGTTTGCTAAAACTAATTTGAGAGGTGTATTGCAAGTTTTTGTTTGCCCTCTTTGATAAGTTTAGGAGTAACCGGCCCAGGACCACAGGCTTTATTAGGATCGATACAGGAAATTGCGTCTCGGACGTCCTGACTCGTCAAAGATATTTCTGAAAGGAAAGAGGATGGAACGTTCTCATCTGTAAGGAGAGGATGTTGATGGGTACCTATGTTTGGTTGTTTGCTAAAATACGAGTTTAGAAGGTCGGTCTTTCCTTCATCTGACTCTGCCGTAGTTGTTCCCTCAATATTTTGGCTATGTTTGTATTCACCACTATTGCTTGTCTGTGATTGGCTGAGATATATTTTTCATAACCTCATAGCAAAATTAACCTTGGCGATCCGTACTACTGTTTTACAATGTAAAGTGGATTTAATACTAGGAAATTTAAAGATACTGGGACCGAATACTAGGAAAATCACGTCACGTCAGGCACATAAACAACATGGGGTGACATGGGGATCTAGAAACTTGAAATAACATCCTCTTTTATATTCGTCCGCGTTGTATAATTCTTTATTAGAGATCTAGACACCTATAACAAATATTACTAATGTTTGACATGCTATATTATGGAAAATGAAGTTGTAAAATTATATTATGTTTTATTACTCAATGTAATAGCCAAATTAATGCTAAATTATAAGGAATGGAGAGATTTTTTTTCGTTTTCATGGAGGTATGAAAAAAATACCTGATCACCCCTATGAAACCGCGAAGCATACCTCCATGAAAACGAAACAAAATCTCTCAATTCCTTAAATAAAAGTTGGTATTGGTGAAGATGTTTGTGTTTAGCTCATTAGAGCACAAATTGCTAAAGGTGAATTTTGGTGATCAACTTTTTTCCGTCGTCCGTCGTTTGTCGTTCGTCGTCAACATTGGCTTGTTAACACTCTAGATGCAACATTTTGCATCCAATCTTCATGAAAGTTGATCAGAACATATATCTCTATCAAATCCAAGCCACGTTTGAAACTTGGTCAAACTAGGTCACTAGGCTAAATTTAAGGAAAATCTTTTTAAAACTCTGGAAGTCACATTTTTGGCTTGAGCATGTTGAAACATTGTCATAATGATTGTATTAGTAATATATAAGCCAAGTTTGAATATGTCCGGGCAAAAACTAGGTCACTAGGCTAAATTTAAGCAAAATTATGTTAACACTCTGGAAGCTGCATTTTTAAACTTGAGCATGTTGAAACTTTGTTAGAAAGTTATCCTACGTTTACACTAGGCCACGATGTCTACGATATTCACGATTTGAGATAATCCTGATGAGCGTGGGGAGGGGGGGGGGGGGGGGGTGGGGGGGGGGGGGGGGGGTCGTGGGTCGAATCGTAGTGATCGTGAGGGAATGTAGTGAAATCGTAATGATCGTAAGAATCGTGTCAAAACTTTTGGCTGTCAAAAACTTTGCCACGATTATGCCTATTTGGCGAAAATCTTGAGAGAGCGTGATAGAACGTGGGAATTGTAGTAGAGCGTAGAAGACCTTAACAGACCTTACCCAAGCGTAACATAACTTGATGCGCCATCGTAGGGGATCGTAATGAACTTGGAAACACGATTCCTTCAAGGTTCACTACAATGTCACCGCGTTTCTGTCACGCTCTATCACTCTCTACTACGATTCGTCAAGATACATTACATAGCAAGAGTAATAACATCACGCTGTGACACGTTCTGCTACGATCATCCCGATAGGCATACACGATGTGTATCCACGCTCTGCACGAGGAAACATCTATAGTTTTTGGTAGATTAAAAATATGCCAGCCAAATGAGGAAGGAAGGCCTCCTTTTTATACCCAATCGTGGTGCAAGCGTAGAGATTTTGCTCAAATCGTGGCCATAAATCGCAGGAGATCTTAGCAGAACTTCAAGATTGTGAGAGATCTTAACATAACTTAACGGAACGTCACAGAACGTGATAGCATATTCGTGGGTCGAATCGTAGTGATCGTGAGGGAATGTAGTGAAATCGTAATGATCGTAAGAATCGTGTCAAAACTTTTGGCTGTCAAAAACTTTGCCACGATTATGCCTATTTGGCGAAAATCTTGAGAGAGCATGATAGAACGTGGGAATCGTAGTAGAGCGTAGTAGACCTTAACAAACCTTACCCAAGCGTAACAGAACTTGATGCGCCATCGTAGGGGATCGTAATGAACTTGGAAACACGATTCCTTCAAGGTTCACTACGATGTCACCGCGTTTCTGTCACGCTCTATCACTCTCTACTACGATTCGTCAAGATACATTAAATAGCAAGAGTAATAACATCACTCTGTGACACGTTCTGCTACGATCATCCCGATAGGCATACACGATGTGTATCTATGCTCTGCACGCTTCATTACGTTTGCAACACTGAACAAGGATACATCTATAGTTTTTGGTAGATTAAAAATATGCCAGCCAAATGAGGAAGGAAGGCCTCCTTTTTATACCCAATCGTGGTGCAAGCGTAGAGATTTTGCTCAAATCGTGGCCATAAATCGCAGGAGATCTTAACAGAACTTCAAGATTGTGAGAGATCTTAACATAACTTAACGGAACGTCACAGAACGTGATAGCATATTCTTGGGTCGAATCGTAGTGATCGTGAGAGAATGTAGTGAAATCGTAATGATCGTAAGAATCGTGTCAAAACTTTTGGCTGTCAAAAACTTTGCCACGATTATGCCTATTTGGCGAAAATCTTGAGAGAGCGTGATAGAATGTGGGAATCGTAGTAGAGCGTAGTAGACCTTAATAGACCTTACCCAAGCGTAACAGAACTTGATGCGCCATCGTAGGGGATCGTAATGAACATGAAAACACGATTCCTTCAAGGTTCACTACGATGTCACCGCGTTTCTGTCACGCTCTATCACTCTCTACTACGATTCGTCAAGATACATTAAATAGCAAGAGTAATAACATCACGCTGTGACACGTTCTGCTACGATCATCCCGATAGGCATACACGATGTGTATCTATGCTCTGCACGCTTAATTACGTTTGCAACACTGAACAAGGATACATCTATAGTTTTTGGTAGATTAAAAATATGCCAGCCAAATGAGGAAGGAAGGCCTCCTTTTTATACCCAATCGTGGTGCAAGCGTAGAGATTTTGCTCAAATCGTGGCCATAAATCGCAGGAGATCTTAACAGAACTTCAAGATTGTGAGAGATCTTAACATAACTTAACGGAACGTCACAGAACGTGATAGCATATTCTTGGGTCGAATCGTAGTGATCGTGAGAGAATGTAGTGAAATCGTAATGATCGTAAGAATCGTGTCAAAACTTTTGGCTTTCAAAAACTTTGCCACGATTATGCCTATTTGGCGAAAATCTTGAGAGAGCGTGATAGAACGTGGGAATCGTAGTAGAGCGTAGTAGACCTTAACAGACCTTACCCAAGCGTAACAGAACTTGATGCGCCATCGTAGGGGATCGTAATGAACTTGAAAACACGATTCCTTCAAGGTTCACTACGATGTCACCGCGTTTCTGTCACGCTCTATCACTCTCTACTACGATTCGTCAAGATACATTAAATAGCAAGAGTAATAACATCACGCTGTGACACGTTCTGCTACGATCATCCCGATAGGCATACACGATGTGTATCCACGCTCTGCACGCTTCATTACGTTTGCAACACTGAACAAGGAAACATCTATAGTTTTGGGTAGATTAAAAATATGCCAGCCAAATGAGGAAGGAAGGCCTCCTTTTTATACCCAATCGTGGTGCAAGCGTAGAGATTTTGCTCAAATCGTGGTCATAAATCGTAGGAGATCTTAACAGAACTTCAAGATTGTGAGAGATCTTAACATAACTTAACGGAACGTCACAGAACGTGATAGCATATCGTGACGATCGTAACAGAACTTGAGAGAACGTGATGAAAATTATGGCAGATCTTGACCAGAGTCGTGTTGGCTTCGTAACAAAACGTACTGAGAGCGCAGGAAAGCGTAGCAAAACGTAGAAAAAGAAAAACTGATACAATAAATCTTCGAGCACTACGATTGTTTTAAATCGTGGACATCGTAGACATCGTGGCCTAGTGTAAACATAGTATTAGTATTGATGAAATCTAAGCAAAGTTTGAACATGTGTCATGTCCGGTTAAAAACTAGGTCACTTTGCCAAAGTTAAGGAACATCTGTTTAACACTATGGCTTGAGCATGTTGAAACTTTGTCAGAATATTTGTCTTGGTGATATCTAGGCCAAGTTTGGATATGGATTATGTCCGGTCAAAAACTAGGTCACTAGGCCAAATTTAAGGAAAATCTTGTTAACACTCTGGAAGCCGCATTTTAAAGTTGAGCATGTTTAAACATTGTGAGAATGTTTGTCTTGATGATATCTAAACCAAATATGAATATTGATCAGGTCCGGTCAAAAACTAGGTCACTAGGCTAAATTGTAGAACAATCTAGTTAACACTATAGAGATCGCATTTTTGACTTGAGCTGCTTGAACTTATGTCAGAAAGTTTGTCTTGATGATATTGTCATTAGCGCTGAAAGAGTTAAGTTTTAAATAGCCCATTCTCAGGTGAGCAATCCTGGGCCTGATGATCATCTTGTTAAGTTAGTTGTTAAGCAAGTTTTAACAATATTTTGGTGTTGTTATATTATTAGACTTAATTTTCATTATTATTTTATGCTCATATTCCTTTTTAGTTTTCGAATAATGTTTGTTGTTTCATTTCGAACATTTCTAAAAATTTCTCATATCTGTGCATTATTTGAATATTTAGCTTTTTGGTGTAATTTGTTACGTTTCCTTTTTTGTTTTAATTTATCCAAGGAACATCACCGGGACAAATTGTTACATATTTATTTGAAACGCTTTCGGAAGCTGCTGCTAAGATTGAGTTGGCGATTGTGTCTGCAGTAACATCTAGATTTTAATTGTTTTCGATGAATGACCAGTCAGTGGATCTCAGTTTATCATTATATTTTGCATAGTAGCCTTTGTCATATATACACATTTTGCGCTGAAAATAAGTCTGTTTAGGTTTAGTGTATTTCAAGACAGCAACAGTCGGACAGTGATATCGAACAAGATTTGGAACAAAGGGATCTACTACGAAACTTGAAAGAACTTGAGTTGATTGTTTGATAAACATGAGGCCAAAACGTGAATTAGAGTGCTCTGTGTAGTGAGTCGGTGAGTTAATGAGCTGTTCAGAATCTAAAGAGTCTATCAATCTACACATTCTATTAGACGGATTCGAATTGATATTGATATTAAAATCGCCTGCTACAAGTGTGTTGTAAATATGCTGGTTGAAAGATTGGTCGAGTTAATGTTCCATGTTTAGCCAATGTGTGTTGTTTGAGTTAGGAGGACGGTATATCCCACCAACAAGTGTTTTGCGCTAGCAAACATGTAATTCAACCCAAACAGCTTCGACAACATTAACTTGAAGATCATTCCGTGAAAAGGCATGCAGTTTATCTCGGACGTATATTGTCACGCCAACACCAAGACGAGCGTTTCTGTCAGAACGAAAGGGTTTCTTAAAGTTTGGGATTTGGAGATCTTTGTCTGAATATTTACTTGACAACCATTTTTCAATAAAGACAAGAACATCGTACGATTGGGCTTCTACTGTTAGAATGTCGATTTTCGGTTTCAAACTTTGTATGTTCAGATTCATGGTGCTCAGACCTCTATTGGTTAGTGCTGCAAATGAATCGAATGAGGTATTGAAGCTGTCAGAGTTTATCGAGGGACTATGATTAAGCTCAATGTCGCCCGATCTGCTTATAGGTAGTGAGACGATGTTAAAGAAAACAAGAACAGAATACATGGATGAAATGGAAACCAGAGGTGCTACAAATTGGCGACTAAATTAGGAACCACTAGTTGAGATCGTCATGTACAAAGCTAATAGGTAAAACCATGATGTGTCGCCAATTGAAATATGAGGGGTGTCTGATTACCCAACATTATTGCACAAACAGTGAACCGACAGTCGCCATGGACAGTATGTGTGACACAATAACAATACGAAAAAGGTTAATAATTAAAATACATTTGCATACGGAAACTGATGATATATGTGGAAGTGACATTTATAAAGTTACTTTATGAACGTTACGTAGCAAATCTGTAAAAGGTGATTTGTAAGAAGTTGAAAAGTAGTACGTATGTCGTGATGTGTATGTAGTATTTTACTGTTATCTTTAAATAGCTGTTATTGTATTACTCCTTCACAAAAATAAATCGTACAACAACACAACATATATGTAATGAGCATTTTGATTGTACATCTATATTGGTAGTTAGTAAGTACCAAAATGCAAACAAACCCGAATACAAGAACATATATATAATAAGCAGTTTGATTGTACATCTATATTGGAAGTTAATAAGTACCAACATGCAAACAAGCCAATATACAAGAACAGATACAAATAATTGCAATGTAAAATGTTCGATTGCATTATGTAAACTCGTTTTCAAATTTGATAAAATATGGGTAAATTGTAGAGTCAATATGAACACTATCTTATCAGCGCTTGTGCAAATAGTCTATCCGTGTAAAAACTTGGTTATCGAAGCGGAACAACTGTGTGTAAATTTCGAAGCAGAAAGTTACGTCTACAAGTTGAATTTAGATAATTCGCCCATCGACTCGCACCTATGCACTCTGTTGGAGTTATCTTTAACGAGGATGACGCCACTGATTGGCCAAGCAGACTGGACCCTATTGTTCTCGTGAGACATCTGTCATGGTAATATGCTACACCACGTTTTTTGGTAAGTTCCTCGGTAATGATTACACGCTCAAAGATCTTCGAGTGTTTTAGTTCAGAGCGATGAGTTAATACGACTGGCCTAGCTCTGTGTGACGCGGATTCAATGATAATGTTTATTGGACGCGAGTTAAGCTGTGCGTTGGAACTAGTAGACTGGCCAGTGGCGGACACGGCTCAGAGGATGGTTTTGGCTTGCCAAGACGGTGCTTGCTGTCAATGTCGTGAAGATGAATGTCAACTTTGATAAAGGTTGACAGGCGCTTGACGACTGCATCCATAGACTCTCTTTGTTCTTCATTGATACCGGAGACCCGTAGACAATTGCGCCTGATATACTGAATGTTGGTATCGTCCTGCTTTTCTAGTAGTTCAACCCGACGCTCTAGTTGCACGACTTTGTCATTGAGAGAAGCGTTCTCAAAAGTGTACAGTTACCACTGATAACATTAATAGATCATATTAATAGAATGCATAAGTTGGTTCAGTCAGTCAATAGATAGGAAGACACTTTACTGTTATGAATATTCCTGGTTGGATTTTTGTAGAACTATTGGGTAATATGATAATTAAAAAAGTACTATGTGCACCGAATGATATTTTCTGAGTTGGGGTCAATTGATTTTCACAAGACCATCAAGAATTTATGATCTTGGAAATATTCCATTCTGACCTGATGCATCATTACTTGTCTGTCATGGTGGGGATGTTTTTAGTTAAATATTTCTATATGCACTTCTGCATCTCCTCTTAACCGATCACAATTCTACCATCAGTACTTTCGGTACTTTGATTGTTGTTATTATTTATACTGACATTTCTGCCGTGTTACACAGTGATGCGAAATTGCAGCATATACACCTGATGTAACTTTTGAATTCTAGAACTAAATATATGCATGGCTTGCAATAAAAATAAAAGTATAAATTATTATATATATGATAGAGTATACCCTTTAAATAGCGTGCCAGGCCCCTATGGATATATGGACATTAATGGTCGATTCTTTCAGAAGAAACATAGGGAGACAACTTTTTCTCACCTCCAGTATATTCTCCACAGTTCAAGTTCGGAAAGATTGTTGAGTATATCATCGTTAGGAATCAAGTATGGCGTCCCTGACTCGATGTCGATGGCACGTGACTGTGAGAAAACAAACATACATCGAATCAATAGTAACACCACTTACTTCAATACACGATTAAATTTAAAAACAGGAATTTAGGAACTAACATAAGAATATGTCTAGATAAGGGGGGAGTATTCTGGTAGTCTGTATTCGTATGTCTCAACCAAACCCTATGTTGTGGGCATTAAGAACAATCGTCTAACTGAAACGTTTGATTTAGTACCCTCAAAATAGGGTTTTAGTGTCAAGGAAAGGTTTTGAGATTTGAAATTATCACCTTATCTACGGAGAGCGTAAGTCAGGTAGCCAATATAAAAGGATTGACTGATTTTCTGATTAATTTGGGTTTATCTCCGTTTTTAACAATTGTTCAGTCCTATTACGCTGGCCAGTTCACTTACTCATGTGTTTCCTGGTTTTCTTACACCAATACTGCACACAACAATTGTCCAAGCAATTGGCTTATTTTCCTCATATTGGTTGAAGACGAATAACGTTTGTCCCGGTTTCTTTCGTCAAACATCGGAATAATGTTGGCCTTGCTGGGGTTCAAACTCACAATGCCTGCATCGCTACCAACTGAGCTACCGGAGCTCGTTACAATATTTAGCTCATTTCACCAATCCCCTCTAACGAATAAAACATCAGAAAACAAACACATGGGTAGGACAGATATACGTGACGTGAAACCCGTTGATGTATACCAACAGTGCAGACTTTAGACAACTTTTGTAAGCAGTGAAAACAAATATCGGCCTGTGCATTCGGGTATTATATTCCTGGTCAACATTTGTCGTTACTAGTGCAGCAATACGTATTAAAGGCAAATTATAAATAATATAGGGATGTGATATACTTGTATTCCGTTATTATCTGGTAAATCGACAGTATCATATGAAGTATACTATGGTCACAATGATCGGAAGTAAAAGTGATATCACTAGTTTGTCGAACGCCTGACTTTCATATTTGTACATGTTTGTGATCATATTTTACAGTATACTCAGACGTCAATATGTACTTTATGGCGGAGTGCCATTTTGTAAGGCACATTTTGGTATGTTGATGCAGGAATCGTGAATAAATATCGCCTTCACTGATTTTTGTGGCGATTGGTTTGACAATCGCCACAATGCTAACAGAAACAACAACAACGAAAAATATTTACATAGTCGGTTTTGGAAAATCGGTTGATATTTATTTTCCTTACTGCAAACTAATTTACTCACATCCGTTATAGTTCCATCATTGATGCAGAGACGCGATTACTAATAATTATGTCAGTGCTACTTTGGTACCGGATTGTTACTAATATTTGAGTTTTATCGAGACATTATCTACATAGAGTTAAAATATGATAATATTATCTTCGTCATGATTGGGCAGATAATAAATATCATTGCGCGTTCTATCTGCCTTGCACATAATTATGATGATACTCAAATCTGGAAATTCCAAGAGGTTCTATAAATAGCTCGCGATACTGGTGTTCTTAAATCTTAATATTATAAACGCTTTATTTTGTAGTTGTTTAAATATATGAAAGCGTCTAGATGATAAGACTGATTTACAAAGGTTTAAAGGACACACGATGTCAGTTTGTACACACGTTATGTATACACGTCTGCACGTTCTAGGGTCAATTAGCAATCAATGTTGAAAGTGTAGCCTAATTTAGTTTGGAGATCGAGCATTATAATATATGCCTATATTTTTTATAAATTGAACAGTTTGGCAAATAGTGAAATTGTGCTTTTTGTGCATGCTTTGTGTTTGTTATTGCACTCAAATTTTTCGAAGCAGTTTAACAACCTCAGAGACATATAAATACACTGTGTTTATATGTCTCTGACAACCCTCAATCATGCAATGTGAAGGAACTAAATTGAACAGACTTGTTTAATATCGGACATCAATTGAAACAAACACCAAACTAATGGATACTGTTTTCTCTCCTTTCTTGATAATTTTGTTATTTCTAAAGTGTACAAAATAGTTGATCTTAATATGGCCTAGCGACCTGGTGATGAACATGTGATTACCCGAACCATTTAGATTACAAATAGCTATTCTAATGAGCTAAACCGGTAGTCTATCGAGTACCAACTAGATTTTTCATAAATTTGGAATGGCCTAATTTTGAACACATCATGACCAGTTTCAGAACGTAACTAAAAAATCACCAAGACAACATTCTGGCAAACTATCATTATTATACTGTAAAAAGATGAAGGGTTGATACATTCTCAAATTTACCCGCACCAGAGTGCACTATTATTGAAAATCGCAAACCCTACACCGATATACTGATTGTTACTTTGCAGGATTTTCCATACGATCGCCACTACGGTGCCATTGGCGCTTTGATTTATAAATGGATATAAGTGAAATAAAGTTGAAAAAACATAAAACACAAATAAAGTTGAAAAAAACATAAAACACAAATAAAGCTTAAACTAACCTAAATACATATGAATGATCAAGCATTCATGAAGCAGAATAAAATGCATGACCAGTCTATATGTCTGTTTGACTGTCTGTAAATTGAATTATTCTGTATAGTACTGCTTATCTCGCTTAACTCTAGCAATGGATTTAAAAAATATCAATCTCATTTAAACCAGACCTTATATTCGCTGCAAAGGCAAAAGCGCTCATACGTACAAAGAAGGTTAATGCGATTACACCACCTCGAAAATATTAAAGTTGCAATTGTTTAAAAACATATGATACATTTGAAAATAAATTCATGTTCCCAATGTTGTAAGTTTATGTTCGATTAACCTGGTATTTCATTTTATTTCATGCTTTTTACGATTATTTACTCGTCCTTGATTAGACATGCAGCAGTCGCCAATGATAAAGTCATTTCATTATTAGCATTAAATAAAGTCATTTTCTATTTTTTGTAGTCGCTCCACATTATTTATTTACTATTCGTGAAGCAAATGAATGAAAACAGTGAAGATTCCATAGCGGGAAGGATACATTAAAGACAATAACATATTGAATTTGTATGCTTTGTACAATAATGATTTCATTTCTTCATGACCGATTAAGCCATTACGAATTGAAAGGTTTTCCAAATGGAAATTCATCAAAGTTGCCAATCAATCAACAAATGTTTTCTTTAACTGAAAGCGTTTAACTTTTGAACTTTTACATCATGGAAAACATCATGTGTTATAACTTTGAAACATTTAAGTTTTCCGTTTGTCGTTAACATGTGTATTTAAAAACGAAATTGAATATTGGTTTAAAATTCACCGTCATTAAAGCGTAAAAGTTGTAAGTCCTACCGATCTGCGCAACACTTAACACACTGATACTTCATCCTGTCAGTCATAATGCTAAACCCGCAACCCTTATAAGGTATAATCTTAGCTAATTAGCGCTAAGGAGGGAATCCATTACTACCATGATTAACGTATTTAGTATGACACGGCCGGGGATCGAACCCACGACCTCCCGCACCTAACCGGACACTCTACAATAACACCTCCGAGGCGGTAATAATTACTACATGTAGTATATGTAGTACATATCAAGTTGAAAAATTATATCTTATTCGTATTCGAGCAATTCTCACTGACTCCTCTATGCATATAGTTCAACACAACAGTAAACTCGGAGAATATGTCATATTGGTATTTTCTAATTAAAACACAAACCGATTTACTCACCAATGCAAATGTATTCAAAGAATGCCAATATTTTATAATATGAACCGTTTGTATATGCTTACTACATGTATTTAGTTTTAGGAAACTACCCACAAAGTCACGAGAGTTAATGATAGATACAAAAGTTATACGTGCCTAAATCATTATTACGTCTTTTTGAATTAACTAAACAGGCAAAGGCGCATGCTCACTTGCAACTGCGATACGTATGATCCCTAATGAATAATTTTATCTTAAGTTTTGATATAGTATTACATCGAGGCTTGTTTTTGAAGACAATCATATTCCAGTTAGGCAAAACATTGGCGGATTCATTCCATACAAACACTACTACCTCCGATAGCAAGATGCAAATGTTTTGACTCCTGACCTGATTTGTGCACGTTTTTGCTTCTTTGGTTCTTTTTAACCCCCGTACCTTGCAATACAGCCATTTGAATGTAGAATTCGATGTACATTTAAGTATTTAAAATGGTTGGCCGGAAAAAAAATAGTTTTTAAATATTTTCCTTTTACCTAGAATTTTAAAATATCACCAAGTCTGACATCTCGTGTAATTGTATTAAAGTTATTTTCGGGCAATGTACCCTTTTCCTGCCTGTTATTTTCAAGTAGGGGTAACCAGCAGATATCATTCTATAAAATAATTTTCAGGGATTAATTGACATAAGGCAGTATACATCGTGGGACCATAGTAATCTTTGCCAGAAGCAGTCGTGGACCTTTTGGTATTTTTGTAAGATGTAATCCGTAGAAATGTGGTATATGGGAACAGGTTAAATTCAGACAGCAACCACAGCACACCCCCCACGTGCTTCACAGAATAAATGTCAGAACCTTTAGAGATTGACAATTACCGAAGTACATAAGCGTTGACCCTTGTTTTTTTTTTTGGGGGGGGGGGGGGGGGGGGGGGGGGGTCGGGTGGGGGGGTAAATAACAAAATATGTAAATATTTTAATTATGTATTTTTTCATTTATTTCTAACTGTTTGAAGCGCATTTCGTTCATTTCACCGCTGTGGGAGTGTTTCTTCCAAGATTGGTTTATTTACACACAAAATGATGACGTAATACGCGAATCTCGTAAAGTGTGGTCAAAACATCAAGAAAATACAAGTGTAAGGGAAAACACAAGGCTCAATTGGATACCGTATAAAGCATAATAAACCTATGTATACCTGTGTAAGCGACACGCCGTTGGAACAACCCCTTAATACTGTCAATGCGTTTTGTCGATAGTAGATCACGCAGCAGCAGACGAGCAGGACGCCTATCCAAATGAAATTTCTGCTTGATTGGTTCATCTTAGAAATGAATCTCGTCGTAGTTACAATATTCCTGTTGAAATAAGTATAATTTATTAAATTTATGAAAGGTTTTAGACAGTACATGGTTCAATCGACATGTCCTTCAGAAGATGTCTAAAACTATTGTGGTAAAGACATAAGAATGAATGAGTTATCTACAGTCGAATAATGTTTACGGAAACCAGATTGAATAAGTGTTTATACATTTCTGCACAAACTCCGACAGGTCCAGGCGACTTTTGATTATTTATGGAGTTACACTTCGAATGATTTCATCGTCAGTAATTGGTACATTTAGGTCATCACAATTATTATTTAGTACAAGGTTCTGTAACATGTTTTCGTTATTGACAAAATCAAAGCTGTCTTCGATTTCCAAATGTAACAGATTTTTACATTACTGTGACATTTTGTACAAGATGACTTTAGAATACCCCAAAACTGTTTAGGATCTTTTCTGTTATTTATTAGATCATTTATCTTTTTCCTCTGGTAGTTTAACTTCTTATCTTTACATGATGATTTGAATCTATGTTTACATGTTTTATATGTTTGTATTTGTAAGTCATTTCTATTATTTGAGAGTCTAAATGTACGTAAAGTTTACCTTTTTACGTATTGCTACAATACAGTCATTGTCCCACTATTTAGGATTACTACTGTTACGACTTTTGTTATTGGTGCAAAATCATTCTGTCTGCAAAGTTACGTAAAACAGGTATAAATCTCTTAATAAAGATAAAACAATTGCTATTTGATCTTTGAACAAACCAGAGTAAAAAGTAAACTTTTGTTGGAAATCATTTTGAAAGAGGTAATTCAATCTACATTTTTTTCAGCTACTTAAGTCAGTATTTATTATAATCTCTTGTTCCGATGAAATGGTTTCATATATGAAATTCAGTGTACAGTGAAGAGAAGAGGAACATGCATAGATTAGTCATTATCATGCACATAAAAGTATGTGATCAATTTCCATCGGCATCCCCAAACATTCTATCATTAAGAGTATGGACATTGTAAGCACAACATAAATCAATCAATGATAAACCAAAACGATTGTATGCTAGATCCTTAGACTTGCGTGGTAATGAAAAATTATCAGCGGGATATAATTGTTACCAATGATAAACGAAACATCATCTTGATTAATACATTCTTGGAAATACTTCATTCTGGCATTTAAATCACCCGCCAAAAATAGGTTAACATTCCGGTATGCTGATACGATAATATTCATAATAATCATTCAACAACTCAATGCCATTATCATTACGATTGTGGTATATTGCTGAAAATTCTGTTGAAACATATGCAAAAACAAATATGATATCTCAATAAGTTAATTTTATGCTAGATAGACTAAAATACAAAACGATAGTCTTTTATTTTTTCAAACATGCGCCAAATAATATTAGATTATGTTAGAGATTTATTTACAAAACCACTCACACCATCCAGAGCCTCTTATAGCAGACTTCTTTTTCATTCGCATATGGTCATACTTTGTAAGATCTGGAAGGGCACTAGTTAATTGATCAGCATCGTATCCCCAGATTTACTTAGCTAGACCATCTATATTCCACGAAAAAAGGTTCAGTGACGAAATATCTTCTTTAACTGAATAGTCTTATAAAGAGGCTCTCGATTCAGTACACAGAGTGTGATCATTTCTATAAATTGATAGATCTGGGCCTCGACCGTATTCCAATTCCTCCTGTATCTGTTCTGAGCATCCTTTATACATGTATATAGGTTCTGGGCGTTGGGTCTCAGCATTGAAAATAAAATGTTAAGATGCAAGGCTATTGCTTCTATCATCTTTTTTGAAATAAGTCTAAAAGCTCTAAAAAGGAGTGGTTTTCAGGCGGAATTACTATATACTGTAGATCTAGTCTACAAGATAAAATATGTATCACAGACAAAGATAAAACTGGTTTTATTTGGTTGAAGTAATGCAAAAGTCTGTTTCAGTTCGAGAACGATGTTTACTTGTGTTGTACTTTAATACCACCCCGAGAAATCAAAAGTAGTACAGGAGCATGAAGATGATATTTTTAATTTACTAGAATAAAGTATTGAAAAGTACAAGGTCCTAGGAAATGTACTACTGACGGGAGATTTTAATGGCCTAACAGGAAGTGAGAAAGATTTCGTTGATTTTGATAGGTATTTGGACAATGATACAGATTTACAACCAAATGTTTACACTACTACTAGAGTGAACAGAGATCACGTGCTTGATCAATATGGGACACACCTACTTGAGCTCTGTAAAACTACAAGTTTATTATTAGCCAACAGTCGTCTGCATAACGATGAATACATCGGTGAATACACATTCATTAGCCACAGAGGGACAAGTAAACAAGCTGTCTTTTCTCAAAATAACTAAAATAACAGGTACCGATAAAATCATAGCAGAAGTTTTTTAAACACATAATCGATATAAATACTCCTTTCCTAGCTATGTTTTATAACAAAATATTTAATAACGGTTTATTTCCGAAAAGCTGGGGAGAAAGTATAATCATACCTTTCTTTAAAGGTGGAACTCAAGAAGCCAAACACTATAGAGGAATAATTCTTAATAACATCACGAAGTATCAAACATTTATTCTAAATTACTTGTGACCAGACTAACTTGGTGGGTTGATAAGCACAGTAAATTAATAGATAATCAATACGGATTTCAGAAAGTCAAATCCACTACAGACTGTATTTTCATTTTACATGCAATTATTACGAAAATGTTATCACAGAAAAAAAAGCTGTATGTAGCATTCCTAGAATGTGAAATATGTGTGATAAATCGACAGGATGCTTTCTTGGCAACAACTACTCCATAAGAATGTAAGTAACCAATTTATAAATGTAATCAAATATATGTATAACACTGTAAAATCTTCTGTTCAATACGAACAACTTAAATCTGAACTTATAATATCAAAGATTGAAGTGAAACAAGGTGATCCCAGCAGTAGTATGTTATGCTTTCTATTAAGGATTGACTCTTATTTTTCGTGCGTTAATGCAGTATGAACGCTCGGCCGCCATTTTGCAAATCCATGAAGCGCGCTATCCCTACTTGGGAAATTTGCAAAATCGCGGCCGAGCGTTCATACTGCATGAACGCACGAAAAATAAGAGTCAATCCTTATATTTACATTTTTCACTGTTTATTACTTTATTTTTTTTCGAGCTAAAAGTTTTCGGGAACAAGTCTATAATAACAATAAATGGAACTTAACGTGTAGAGTAAAAAGAAAATGTAACAGCATTTGTTGCCCTTGGTATGAAGTTAGGCATTCTTTTTTCATCCGCATAATAAGTAGTCCCTAACTAATATGCAGAGAAATATGTATAATCAAAGATTATTATTTTTAATCTTTCGATAGTAAATGTAACCTAAGATTGTTCGAATAAGTCTTTCATACAATAAATGAAACAAAACGTGTAGGGCAAATAGAAATGGTAAGAGCGTTTTTCACGGCGTATGGAGTTCGGCATTCTTTTATTTTTACTTATACATGACCGGATACATGACTGTGAGTTGTAATAAACAATGTAGTCACGGTGATTTTATGGAATACTTTCAGTTCAAGGTAAATATAGCGTCATAATGGTATTTTTTCAGTTTTCTGTTAACATTTTCGAACAAATTGTAATGTCATCATGTGCTTCCCAGAGGTGACCACTGAATTGCCAAGTTTTAAACGATTGTTCTAACTCGCGAAATTACATGACAGTCTGACAGTCTTCAATCATTTAAATGTTGTGTGTTTTAATACGTCATGCAATGTTGAAATATAAATGGCTTTTTAAAGGCCCAAAGCATGAGACATCCAATGGCTGAGTAGCATGAAATGTTGGGGTGGCAGAATAAAGAATACAATATACCATGATCTCTGCCCCAGTTTGTCAAAGTTAGAGATAAACATATGGGATGTATGGCCCTCAAAGTACAGTATGATAAGATGGGCCTTGCCCTTGGCAATATTCACACAATTTAGAAAGTGGTTTGCTAAATAATTTAGAAAGGATGCAGGGACGTAGCTGGACCGCAAACGATGTAACAGTGACTTTACAGAAAATATACATGTACTTTTATTAATTAATTATTGATATGAAGAAAAGTAAAATCAGGAAAATAATGTGCAAGCCCAGGCTTTTTGGCATAAAGGTAGCTTCGCGCCTGGGAGGATACATGTAGATTAAAGTGTCAGCACAACAAATGACTAATATTCTGAAATGTAATGAAATAAATGGCAAATATCCTTTCAGAAGCCAGAATATCGCCAAAAATAAATAAAAACATACTTTGGAAACAGTGCATTAATTATAGTATTCAAGTACAGTTTATTCTTAGTATAAATTTATGACAGAAATATATCTATTAAAACAGTTTCTTTTAACTTTTCCAACTAATGAAGACTTTAAGCAGAAAACTGATTTGGAACAAATATGAACAAGTGTTAATTTTAGATCACACTTTGTAGAAAAGTTACTGTGGTTTAGAAATATTGATGGTGCAGTTGCTGAAAGAAGCAGCTCTGAAAAAATCTGCATGACTGATATTTTGTTCATTACTCATTTTACTGCTTTGAACCATCAGTGCGCAAGGAGGCACCTGATCATTATCCAGACTTATATGTGTTTTCTTGTAAGGTTGAAGAGCTGTAGATGGTCCGGGAAGCTTGGTATGGGATGCTCCCTCGGTCAGGGCCAATAGGGTGTTGCTGATAGACTTCTTCTGCGATGTGCTACATCCGTGGTTGTATGATCTTATTGAGGCTTCATTTATGTGGCCGCTCATGAACATGATGTGCCTTGCTTCATATCCTGCATCATTCATGGTTTGTATGGCGGTTGCACGTAAACAGTGGGCTGTATACCGTTGATGGAGACCTGCAATGGCACTTATGATCTTCATGAATATTTCAAATGTCCTTTTAGCCAGGGGCTTCTCAGTATACCAAATGTTAAATTTACATGGGTTTGCAAGTGCATTATTGTCTATTTGGTTAAAGAGCATCTTGGCACTGGTATTTTGTTTCCTGATAAACAATTTCAGGACTGTCACAGGACAAAGAGCCCCTCCTGTTGCATATATTCTCTTTTCAGAGAGCGGACTTTTTTTGTTGGCGCCCCCTTGGTGAATTTTTTCTTTGGTTTCCTGGTTAAGAATAAGGAATTCGCCATCAGAATCCTCACGAAACTCGATGCTTTGTTTCCTCAGTTGATAATGGAATTCCATGCCTCTTGTGATAAAATGGATGGCTATCAGGTACTGTGGTATAATAACTGATCACTAAGACAATATAAGTTTCTATGTTGTATTCGTACAGTTCCTAAAACAGGTCTAAATCATGGTTGTAACCGAGCTGCCCTAAATACAGGGACGTCCTGTATTTATACCGCATTCGGAGCCAGACATCGTGTATTAGAGTCCCCACCTTAATTAGGGTCAACTAGGGTTTGATTGCGAGCAGTCTACACCGTTGACACTAATTAATTGGGTACGTAATTCTACATGACAATTACTGTCGTTTAGAACATGGCAAGGTTCATGCGGGGAGGCACGGTCTATAGATAGATTTAACCCTTACTTGAACTGGCATTAACCAGGTCACGAAAGGGTTCAATATATCACACCTCCATATGTTAATGGATTTGGGATGAAGACTCGGGGGCGAGAAATAAAAATACATGTAGTTATATAAACATTTGTTTTATAGGTAGACTTTTGTGAAGTCTGATAATTAGGTAATTCACCAAATAATTTTAAAACACTTGCATACCATCGCATAAAACTATAGGGGTAATAACTGATCAACGTATATACCCCCAGTATGCGACCGTATACAAAAATGTCGAATAATATATCACCTGAATATACATGTATACAATAATGGTGATATAACGCCACCAGATAAAACACCCGAATACCGTCGCATACAACTATGGGAACATAACGAAATACTATGCTCCCAGTATGCGGCAGTATGCGGATTGGTGACGCAAATAACTTAAATAAAAACTACAAACGCCTAATGTGTAGGACATTTGTGTGAAAACAATGCACGATAACTAAATAACATCCTTAAGGGAATTTTTAAAACACTGGTATTGACTTAATAATGATAAATAACAATTTTTTTTAAAACACTGGTATTGAATTAATAATGAAAAATAAAAAAGTCAAAACATCTGAACACTGGTATTGAATTAATAATGAAAAATAAAAAAGTCAAAACATCTGAATGGTCCTCTGTTGGCTCTCCTGGCGCGAGTAGGGCGAACGGTTGGTGTCCGCGTAGAGTGGTATCCAGGTTGATAAAAAGCAATCAATTTGATGGCAGCGTAGGGTGGTTCGTTGGTGTGCGGTCGTCTTTGGTCCGGAGTCCTGGAGGCGGTTCACGGTGGAGGCTCATTCGTCCATCGCTAGCTCTATCCAATCTTTGGCTGAAGTCGGGGCCTTAACTGGGCAGGGTGTCAGGGTTGCCCCCTGCTGTACAAGCTCGCCGGCAATGGCTCCTACCAGACGTAGTAACCTTCTTCTACTCTCCGATGGGCGAGACCCATCTCGGACGGTACGCTCCAAATTGCAAATCATGCTAATAAGTTTCTTGTTGGACGCCATGGTATATAGAGGCGAATGGGCAGATTGTTCGGACATTTCCGTATTTATCTCCGAATTTAGTTGTTTTGACATTTGACAGAGAAGGTCCATTAATTTATTTCCTTTGTTTGCTCCGTGGCTTTTTTGACGTGGCCGGACGGCGATTTATGTGACTCCGTTTACCCTTTTATGTTTGGTAGTGTCGGGTAAAGGAATTGGATTGGTTGGTTACCCTTCTCCTTCCTTAGCGCAAGCACCTCGACCGTATCTTTTTCATCAATAGGCTCGTTCATATCCACAGCGTTAGCTTGAGAATATTTGACCTTTATTCCTTTAATTCTAGTCAACCTTTTGGAATTTAAACATTTATTTCTAGCTTTATAGGCAATTGCGAACAAGGTTAAACATAGGATTACGGCCGCGGCAATGAGAAAAGCTTTAAACCAGATTTGTGTGTAAAAAGGTTCGTCTACTACGGATGATGAAAGCTCAATTTCGTGGATTTGTTGTATTAATTCGTCCATAGGCATGTTTCGCATGCGGTTTAGTTTAGTTGGTATCTTTACCCGTCCGAACGTCGAGAAATTTGTTTTAAAAGGTTTCCAAATGGATAACCTCGTTATATTAAAAACTTGTGCTGGGAAAGTAATTATTTCTTAAGTTCGTCGAGCTTTGGTGCTCGTAATATAAAGGGAGGGTTATGTCCTTGCTGAAGGCTTCGCATAGCGGGGCAATTTTTATAACCGCTACGGGGGGATGAATAGTCAGATACGTGACAGTCCCATTGATACATTTGACCGTAAAGTGCGTCTGTTCTGTAGCTATTATTAGCTATTTTTCTTGATTGATGGCCTGTGCTTGCGGCAGTACGTCATGTGGATAACAATAGATATTTATCTAAACCCATTATTCAATCAGGAATAGGTATCAATAGTTCTTTATCATTAACCAATCAGGGATGGGGAATATATACAAGCGTGATATGGGCGGTAATGATCGCTCTTTATCTTAGGGTAATTATCCAATCAGGGGTGGGGAATATTTACAAGTATGATATGGGTGGTAATTATCGCTTTTTAACGTAGGGTAATTATCCAATCAGGGGTGGGAGCTATTTTTACAGGGTTGCGCAACTTTTTTAATGTACATTTAACGTCATAACGACAGTCAGGGTCGACTTGGACAAACATGTGTTTTATTTTCCTTTTCAAACATGTCATATTTGGACAACGTGTTTAACTACTTTTAAACCACGTCGTAATTGGGTTAACACCCTTTGTTAGTGAATTTTGTGCTAAACGCGTTAACTAACATGGACTTTGTTTTACCTGTTATCTAATCAGGCAGGTAACTTCCTTATACTCACAAGTGTAAATGCTGTAATTAAGGATGTACTGAACTGAAAAGTGGATTTTTCATAATATTTAACTTTTGTTGTAATATTGTTTTTTTGAAAGTTGGATATATGATAAATTAAAAAAAAAAAAAAAAAGGTATGGTACTGGGCTTTTTTTTTTGCTAGATCAATTTATAAAAGCCTTATGGTGAGCGGTTTTTTTGCTATTTCAGCCCATGAAATAAAAAATGTTTTCACGCAAATTGCCGATATTTGAAAGATGAGATGCTAATTGTTTATCTTCTTGTGGTTTTAATCTCATTCTGAAGGTATTATATCCATATCTTTGGAAGTTCATGCAATACATTGTAGTTAAAGCTAAAAAATAGACACTATTTGACACTAATGAAAATCCATATTTGTCAGATTTAAGAATAGACAATTTCAAAACTTTGAAATAAGGAAAAAACATATTTGTAATATTTAACTTTTTCTGAAACTTCTCTACGTTATTTCAATTACTATCATTTATCAGATTTTAATAAGAAAAGTATATGTCGCTGGGCAATATTTTCAGTTTTTCTTCTTTGAATGGCTAAAAAATGTTAAAATATGAATATATATTTATTAATTTTTCAAACATATCTTCAAATGTCAAAAAAGTTTTCCAATATTTTCTACTATTTTTCAAAACAATATGATACTATACTAGTTTTAGATTAAAATTTATATACATGGACTTTAATATGTTCTTTTTTACCAGTTTTATTTCTTAATCAAACACGGCAACTGGACAGTGTCTCACGAAAAAATTGAAGGCTCATGCCAAAAATAGGCCCTTTATCTCAAGCAAATTTTATCCACTTTTTTTTAAATTTTGAAGAATTATAAAAAGGTATAATGACTAAACAGGTTTTAATTGACAACAAAATAAGAAGATTTAATAAGAAAGTAAAAAGATAATTTTTTTTTTTAAATTTCAAAACCTCAGTTCAGTACATCCTTAACAGGACATTGTATTTATTCTATATTCTACTTAACACTTTCTTGCGTATTTACTCATACCACTGCTGTAAAAGGTTTTACAGGACATTTAATATTCTATTTTCAATTCAACATTCCGAGGGTTCTAAACAACCTCTTAATTATTTATTTAATAATTCTACTTTATTTTACTTCCATTGAATTCGAATTTTATTCTACTTCCATTGAACTCTCGAAAGTGTCATATTGGGACTTATTTCCCTTTTCTAAAACTGACTCTGACTGTAACGAATAATTGTCGGTCGTAGCATAGTGCTCTCTGTCGTATTTTTGTCTCCGAAGTCTGGCCTGCAGTTGGAATAATGTTAGATTGTCTTCTGAATCTTCGTCTCGTGAAATATCACCGAGCGAAACCTCGCCATGGGAAAATTCGCTTCTTGACGATAACTTATCCCTTTGACTTCGTGACAGTAGTTTTTTTGCTTGATTACGGGGCCTATTATGAATTTGGATTGCATCAGTTACTTCTGAATTACTCGTTAGTTGTGGAAGTACGTATCGACAATTTCTGATTGGACTAGGGTCCAACTCTTTTGAAACGGGGATATCCCATTCATTTATATTTGCAAGTCTAACATCGTCTTTGCTAATTGTAATAAGTTGATTGTCTAGCTGGTTTTTAACTACTAGGGTTTTTGGGCCTTTAATTTGTATGACTCTGAAGTATGGTTTCCAATGTGGGGCCAGTTTACCTTTACGGACATGGTTTTTTATGTAAACTGCGTCGTTTATTTGTATGTCGACCTCGTGTCTGCTTTTATTTGCGTATGTATTTCGGGTCGACCGTGACTTAATAATTGATTTATAAACGTCCCTGTAAATTTGATGGTTGCGTTCTAACATTTCCTTGTGGAAATCGGTGCCATAGTATTTTAGTCTACGACCCAATAGGTTATCTATAGGTAGGATCGCGTCTCTTCCGTAAAGTAGGAAAAACGGGCTTTGTTTCATGCTTTCTGATATGTTAAAACGTAACCCACCCAAAGCGGGCCCAACCATGACGTCCCATAAATCTCGATTCTTTGGTATTAGTTTAGTTAGGATGGATTTTAGAGTTGCATGCGATCTTTCATTGCGACCATTACTCGCAGGGCAATAAATCGTTGTTCTAGTGTGGTTTATGTGTAATTCTGCCATTGTCTCCTGGAACATTTTTGCGATAAAACACGGGCCATTATCGGTTTTGACCTTTAAAGGGCAATCGTATCGCCAAAAGATATTTTCAAAGAATGCGTTTACTATCGTCTCTGCAGTTATGTCCTTTATCGGGATAACTTCGGGGAAAGCTGTAAGCTCGCAGAGAAAAACGACTAAGTACTTATTTCCAAGGGCTGATTCGTTAAAGGGGCCTTGACAATCTATGCTAACTTCCGCAAATGGGTATGGTGGAATACTGACGTCGCCCAAGGGCGTTTTAATTTGTTTCAGATTTACCGTTTGACATGGGACGCATGTTCCCACATAGGAATTTATATCCTTGAATAAATTTGGCCAGTAAAAATATTTTTTGATAATATCGTACATCCTGCTTATCCCTGGGTGACCAATTTCATGTCGAGCCTGTAGGACTAGGTTTCTTAGGTGTTTAGGAATGTACATGCGGGTGATGATATCGTTATCAGGGTTAGTGACGAAATAGAGAATATCGTCGATTATAATGAATCTTCTATTTTCATTCCTTGTTAAGGCATTTGTCCTTACGCGACCCTTTAATTTTGAAATATCTTCGTCAAGGTCTTGTTCTTGACTTAAGTTTAATTTTGATAACTCTGTGATTCCAGACTTTTCTAAAGGTGGAGGTTCTTTAGAAGCCTCGGCTATTTGTTTCGCATTTAAATCCACGTTATTTATTACGTTTATAGTATGGGGGTTGTCCGAAAGGGGGTTGTCAGATGTATGTGAAATTTCTCGTGACAAGAAATCAGCGGCTATGTTTTTGTTTCCGGGTATGTACTCGATCTTGCAATCATAACAGGAAATATTTAAAGCATAACGTTGTAATAGTTTATTGTCGAAATTTGCAGTCAAAAGGTGTACTAATGGTTTATGATCTGTTTTGATAGTGAACTTAGCTCCCTGAAGGTAACAATTTAGTTTCTTTAGTGCATAATCGATTGCGAATGTCTCCTTCATTATAGTGCTGTACTTCTTTTGAGTCCTCGAGAGCGCGTGACTGAGGAAGTACAAAGGTTTTTCACCGTTTTCTAAATTAGAAGTATTTTGAGTTAAAACTGCTCCGACTGACTGATCTGAAGCGTCGCAGTATAAGACATATTCTTTAGAAATATCTGGGTGAGATAAAATGGGCATTTGCTCTAATCTTTTTATGATTTCCTGAAAACTATCAGTGCATTCCTGTGTCCATTGGAATTTCACGTGTTTGTGTGTTAATTGAGTTAAAGGGATTGCTACTTCTGCGTAATTTTTTATAAATCTTCTGTAATAACCAGTGAAACCTAAAAATGACCTTACGTCTTTTACGCATTTTGGGGTTTTGATGTTTCTAAGGGCCTTTATTTTTTGGTGGTCAGGTGAAATGCCGTTTACGCTAATTTCATGACCTAGGTATATAATGGAATCTTTAAAAAAGGTGCATTTCTTTGCTTTTAACTTTAGACAGTTATCTCTGAACCTTCGGAAAATCTCCTCAATGTGATAGAGGTGGTCGACTTCGTTTGTACTATAGATCAGAATATCATCTAAATATGCGACGGCATAACTTTCGCATCCTTGTAGCACTTTGTTTAATATACTCTGGAAGCGGCCACCCGCTAAGTTTATGCCAAAAGGTAACCTGTTGAACTCATATAAGCCAAAGGGTGTAGTGAAGGCGGTCTTTCCCTTGTCGGCCTCCATAAGTTCGATTTGGTAATATGAGTTTGATAGGTCTAAGGTCGTGAAGAATTTGGTTCCGTTTAAAGACGCTAATATGTCGTCTGTTCTTGGGAGTGAGTAGCTTCTGCACTTAACTATGGAATTTAAACGGCGGAAATCGATGACGAGTCTTTTAGAGCCGTCTTTTTTGTCTACTAGTATGCATGGCTGACTATATTCACTATGGGATGGGCGTATAATGTTTGCATCTAATAAATTTCCGATTTCTTTCTTTAAAATGTCCCGTTCTAGAAATGGAACACGATATGGTCTGGAACTTATGGGAGTGTCTTCTTTTGTATGCAAGGCTATTTTTTCGTGGGGATATTTACCCAAATCAAACTCGTCTTTTGAAAAAATATCAGCATAAATATCTATTAATTCTCCTACTTCCCTACTTTTGTTTAAAGGGACGTTAACCTTTTCTCGGGGGGATTGTGTATTGGTTAAAGTTCCATCGGTGACGTTGCTATTAACTGAGCAGATATGCAGAGCTGGACGCTCGGATTGGTCAGTTGTCAAGCTTTTTACCGATGTTTCTTTATTGAGGGGTTTAATCCGTCCGAGGATGCAACCTCGTTTTATCTTGATCGTTTTATTTGAGAAGTTTGTAAGAACTACTGGAATGCGACGTTTTTGAGTTACGGTAGATAGACTTGGTGTCAATTTTATAAAAGGTTCGTCTGTTAGAAATCCCTTGTCTATTGTGGTAACTTCGTATACGGAATTGTTTGAAATAGAGGGGTTTTGTTTTAGTTTAGAAGGGAGTCTATATGTAGTTTGGGGTTTAAGAGTTACCGTTTTACACAGACGTACCAAAGAGGCTATACAGGCATCATTTTGTAAGGGCACATATTGGTCCTTTATTCTAATACAATTTAGATCAAAATATATCCTACAACTGTTTTTGGCTAAGAAATCCTTGCCAAGAATGCAATTGCGTGATAAATTATCTGCGACGATGAAAGTATGGCTAATTTTCAATTTATTTATCTTCATTTCTAAATGTGCCGTGCCTAAAACTTTGATTTCGTCGCCTGATGCTGGGCTTAGTTTTATTCCAGTCTTGTTTAAATATACCTGCGGTTTGAGAGTTTTAAAAATGCGTTTATGTATTAGTGAAAAAGAAGCCCCAGTATCGATTAAAGATCTTAGGGTAATATTTTGTAAATTGATTAAGCAACTATTGGGAATATCGTTCTCCTCCAAATGAGTGTTGAATTGAATAGAATCTAATTTCTTCGGACTGTTGTCCCGTTTACAGCCGAAGTTTGGGAGTTTTTTTGGTTGTGATAACCGTTATCTGGGTTCGTTCTTAACCGTAAATATTGTCTACATTCGGGTTGGCGATGACCCAGTATCCCGCAAAAGAAACAGCGTATCGGGGGTCTGGAATCTCCCCTTTTCTCATAATATTGTCCTGAACCCCAATTTGGTCCACTGGACTGACGTTGCCTATTGTTTTGGAATTGATGGCTAGGGTCCCAACTAGGCCCCCTAGGCTGTCGCTGTCTATCATTATGTAATTGCTGGCCGTGTAACTCGGTTTTAATTGTATTGATGTGTCCTAAACGTTTACGACAATTATTGCTAACATGCCCCCTTCGATTACAAAAAGTACAAACACTACTTCGTCTAACTGCCTCTACCTCCATAGGTTGTTCAGAATTTAGAAAATCTTGCGTATCGCGGGATTGCGTAGGTTGGGGAGTTTGTCTTATCTCTTGAGATCGTAATTTAAATCTAATTCTTACATTGTATTCATTTATCGCGGATGATACTGCGTTTTGGAAAGAGGTCGGGTTTTCCCTAGTCAGTTTTTGGCGAATTCCTTCGTCTGCTAGTCCGTCAACAAAAAAACCTACTGTCTGATGATTAACTAAATGTTTTGCTGTGTCGAAGCCTGAGTATGCGTCTTGTGCCAAAACAAGGATGCGTTCAGCGAAATCTTGTATGCTTTCAGTACTGTTTTGTCGTATATTTCGAAGACGTGAAAAATGAATGTGTGCGTCAGTAATAACGCTAAAACGGTCGGCTAAGGCGGTTTTTAGCTGTGCCCACTCTGCTTGTGGAGCCCCCTGAATGTTTCGGAGTATAAAATCGGAGACCGTCCCCGTACTAAACTTATACGCGACAAGTTTCTGTTTATTTCTGTGATTATTTACTAACGCGATTTAACCCAATTTTTGAATTTTGAATGTTCACCGTCAAAAATAGGAACGAAATCCGTCGCGCCGTGTAATCCTAAATTTACTAACTGTTCCGAAATGTTTTTAAAAAGTACTTTGAAATCATCTCCATTTCCGTCATTTTCCATGTTGGTTGACTAATATAAAAGAAAAATAGTCTAAAATATTCACTTACTATTCGTTGCTGAGCCGTATTGTGGTTAGTACTTCTGTTGTTCGTCCTGATCACGTGCGCCAAAAAGTATCTGTGTGGTATAATAACTGATCACTAAGACAATATAAGTTTCTATGTTGTATTCGTACAGTTCCTAAAACAGGTCTAAATCATGGTTGTAACCGAGCTGCCCTAAATACAGGGACGTCCTGTATTTATACCGCATTCGGAGCCAGACATCGTGTATTAGAGTCCCCACCTTAATTAGGGTCAACTAGGGTTTAATTGCGAGCAGTCTACACCGTTGACACTAATTAATTGGGTACGTAATTCTACATGACAATTACTGTCGTTTAGAACATGGCAAGGTTCATGCGGGGAGGCGCGGTCTATAGATAGATTTAACCCTTACTTGAACTGGCATTAACCAGGTCACGAAAGGGTTCAATATATCACAGTACCAAGCTGCCTCTCTAAGAATAATTGGAGAGTTTTCGTAGCCTTGCAGGTAATCTGATATTTTCTTAAGATCATCACATGAGACGATTTCTTTGTGCTGGGTTGGACGAGGGGTCCCGGATTCTGTCCTACTTTTTAAGTGTCCGTCAAAGGTTCGATTACTTTTTGTAAACTCTGTGTCGCGTACAATATCCATATTCCTGTCAATATCCTTCAGAAATCTATTGATCGCACTTCTTATGTTGGTCAACGTGTTTTGGTGGTACTCATTGGCTTGATGGGCGGGGAGAACTTTTTCACGGTGACTGTTTTGCTTTGGAACAGCTTCGCAGTAGAACTTCCTTAATATTTCAGCCAGATTATCCTTGGTGACTGTGTAGAAATCTAACTCGCCATGGTAAACTTCCTTGTGCCAGTCTGAAAAGAAATGATATCTTTAAGGGTGGATACTGTTTCATTTTAGTTTTCATCCTGACCTGGCCCCTTCCAAAACCAGCCGACAAAACATTTTTTATTACATCATATTGTCAGATCAATTATTACACAGCATTTTTTCTGTAAATAATTTAAAAAACACACACACCGCACTGTCTTTTCAGGTTTAACTTTTAGGTCGAAAAAAGTAAAGTAATGAAAAAGGGGAAATGTTAATAAAAGGATTGATTCTTATTTTTCGTGCGTTCATGCAGTATGAACTCTCGCTGCCAAGCGTTTATACTGCATGAACTCACGAAAAATAAGATTCAATTACTGCAACATCATTAAGTTTAACCTATGATTCTACAAATATCATCAATTCATTTAAACTAACATGTTATGTTGTCAGTTACATTTCTTTATTGATAATTGTTATTATAGATTTGTTCCCAAACTGTTTTAGGTCGAAAAATAAAAAAATGGAGAAAAATGTAAATTTAAGGATTGACTCTTATTTTCGTGCGTTCATACTGCATGAACGCTCGAAAAATAAGAGTAAATCCTTAAAATTACGTGTATTTTAAGGATTTAGTCATTTTTCTTGTGTGTTCATGCAATGTAGAGCCTGGTGGTGGTTTTGCAATTTGTTTAATCAGCATTCAGGGATGTAGATAAGAGATAACTTATGTAGATAACTCCACCCGTTATCTGGTTAAAATATCACCCATAGTAATACAATTGTTGAAACTTCACATTTTGTAGCAAATAAAACTTTAAATCCACATTTTGCACATAAACAAAACATACATATTCTGGAAGCTTAAAATTACAACTAAAAGTAGAGATACAATGAACAACTGGAATTTCTTTTTATTTTTAAGGATTGATTATTATTTTTTTTGTGCATTCATGCTGTACGAACGCTCGGCCGCGATTTTGCAAATCTATGAAGTTTGCTAAATAGAAGAATGTTTAAACTTCCAGAAAATATTTTTTTTCATTTCTTGAATAGTTTTTGAATTTTACTGGCTTCAAATGTTGGCACAGTGAAAAATGTAAATACATACATGTATAAGAAATGACTTATTTTTCGTGCGTTCACTGATGTTTTTCCTCGATTTTGTTTATTTCATCATCGGCCAGTACCTTAAATCGTTTTGGGTTTGGTTCATCTGGTGTCGTTTCCTCTGGCAGTGCCACTGGCGTTGTCTTTAATATTGGAAGTATTTCATCACTAACAGTTTTTAGAGACTGGTCGAATAGATCACCCAAGTCCAACGTTGACAGGTATTCATCGTCCGAATCACATAATAAATCAACCATTGTAGATCCAAGAAAAAATTGCCGAACTCGGAATCGGGATTTCTGACAGCCATGTATGTTTTGACAGTTGTTTTGACAGTTGTTTTGTCGTAAACAGGAAAAACAGCGTAATGCTAATGTGCGATTATTTGTTGTTTAATGCGTGTTCTTTTTTTGTCATTAAATACATACAAACATAATAGTGTTTTCAATGTTAATTAGTCGGAAACAAAATGTAAACAAACCGGCATTTAATAGTACATGAGCGTTCCTATATTTAGAAATAAAGTAGATCGTAGTAAGATCACTACGCGCGGTGGTTCACCAGCGTCCAATCAGAGCGTGCTTTCTTTCCAAACTCCGCCTACAAAGGTCACGAAAGGTCGAGCGGTTCATGCAAAATGAACACATTTTTTTGGTACAGAAAATCAAGTGCTAATGTAAATATGTTTACTTAAACGATATTTTAAATAGTATTAATGATAATATAGATGGATAACTATTGATGACCTAAATTTATTCCTTGTTTTATTTACTGACGATGCAAGTATGCTTGGAAATGATCTGGAATCACTTCAATCAATACTTAGCGACATAGAACAGTATTGCACCATTAGGAACCTTAAATTAAATTCCAACAAGACAAAGGTAATGATCTTTGAAAATAGCGGACCAACCTCGTACATGTATGACTTCTTTTGATATTGTACATTCATATAACTACCTTGGAATATATACATGCTGGACACTCCCTCCACAATGTATCTATAATGGACAACCAATGAGACCTACCTGTTGATCAAAGGATTAACTTATTTGATAAGCTTGTGTTACCAGTACTTTCCTACGCAGCCGAGGTTTGGGGCTATCATTCTAGTTATTATGTTGAAATGATTATTTCTAAATGTCGCCGTCGAATAGTGTGTGTCATACATTCTACCAATATTAATGCACTATACGGAGAATAAAGTCGTGTACCGATGTATATTCATAGAAAACTTATCATGATTAAATATTGGTTAACCATGAGTGAACAGAGTACGTTTTAAAACAAATCTAGTACGAATAGGACTTTCAAACGTATTGGGAAACCAATATAACATGCAAATACACTACACTTCTATTAAGCAAAGGATGAAAGATATTTACTAACAACACTGGTTTTCATAATTTAACAACTCAACGTGTTGAGGTAAGGTGAAGTTGGTGTCTAGTGTCTAGTATCTAGTATCGTTTAGCATAAACGATACTGGCAACCAGAATCTAGTATCGTTTAGCATAAACGATACTGGCAACCAGACACTAGTGTCGTTTAAGGAACTAGATATATAATTTTCAATTTCAGACTCCAGTGTCGTTTAACATTAAACGACACTGGCAACCAGACACTAGTATCGTTTAAAGAACTGGATATATTGATAACTCGAACATATCAATATCTCGAACATATCGATATCTCGAACATACCGATAACTCGAACACATCGATATCTCGAATACATTGATAAAACGAATGTTTTTAACTTGAACATATTGACAACTCGAAGATATCGATATCTCGAACTTGTCGATATCTCGAACTTGTCGATATCTCTAACTTTTCGATATCTCGAACCTTTCGATATCTCGATTATTTTTCGATATCTTTAACTTTATATATCTCGAACTGTTCGATATCGATATTGTCGAGATATCGAAAAAAATGGAGATATCGAAAAGTTCGAGATATCGTTGGAGATATCGAAAAGTACTGGATATATTGATAACTCGAACATATCGATATCTCGAACATACCGATAACTCAAACACATCGATATCTCGAATACATTGATCAAACGAATGTTTTCAACTTGAACATATTGACAACTCGAAGATATCGATATCTCGAACCTTTCGATATCTCGAACTTTTTCGATATCTCGAACCTTTCGATATCTCGATTATTTTTCGATATCTCTAACTTTATATATATCGAACTTTTCGATACCGATATGTTCGAGATATCGAAAAATTCGAGATATCGAAAAAAATGGAGATATCGAAAAGTTCGAGAAATGGAAATGTTTGAGATATCCAAAGGTTCGAGATATTGATAGGTTCGACATATCGAAAAGTTCGAGATATCGAATAGTTGGAAATATTGTTGGAGATATCGAAATGTTGAGATATCGAAAAGTTCGAGATATCGAAAAGTTCGAGAAATGGAAATGTTTGAGATATCCAAAGGTTCGAGATATTGATAGGTTCGACATATCGAAAAGTTCGAGATATCGAATAGTTGGAAATATTGTTGGAGATATCGAAATGTTGGAGATATCGAAATGTTGAGATATCGAAAAGTTCGAGATATTAGAAAATTCGAGATATCGAAAAGTTCGCGATATCGAAAGGTTAGAGATATCGTATTGTTCCAGATATCGAAAAGTTCGAGATATCAAAAAGTTCGAGATATCGAAAAGTTCGAGATATCGAAAGGATCGAGATATCGATATGTTCAAGTTGTCAAAATGTTCAAGTAAAAAACATTCGTTTTTCAATGTATTCGAGATATTGATGTGTTCGAGTTATCGGTATGTTCGAGATAGGAACTAGATATATAATTTTCAATTTTCTGACTCCAGTGTCGTTTAACACTAAACGACACTGGCAACCAGACACTAGTGTCGTTTAAGGAACTAGATATATAATTTTCAATTTCAGACTCCAGTGTCGTTTAACACTAAACGACACTGGCAACCAGACACTAGTATCTTTTAAGGAACTGGATATATCATTTTCATTTTGCAGACTCCAGTGTCGTTTAACACTAAACGACACTGTCAATTTATTAATAATATATCTAGATCCTTAAACGATACTAGTGTCTGGTTGCCAGTGTCGTTTAGTGTTAAACGACACTGGAATCTGAAAGATTATTAATTATATATCGAGTTCCTTAAACGATACTAGTGTCTGGTTGCCAGTGTCGTTTAATGTTAAACGACACTGGAATCTGAAAGTTGAAAATTATTTGTTCCGGTTCCTTAAACGATACTAGTGTCTGGTTGCCAGTGTCGTTTAGCGTTAAACGACACTGGAGTCTGAAAATGTATTAATTATATCTAGTTCCTTAAACGATACTAGTGTCTGGTTGCCAGTGTCGTTTAGTGTTAAACGACACTGGAATCTGAAAGTTGATTAATTATATATCGAGTTCCTTAAACGATACTAGTGTCTGGTTGCCAGTGTCGTTTAGTGTTAAACGACACATGATCCTGAAAGTTGATTAATTATATATCTAGATCCTTAAACGATACCAGTGTCTGGTTGCCAGCGTCGTTTAGTGTTAAACGACACATGATCCTGAAAGTTGATTAATTATATATCTAGATCCTTAAACGATACTAGTGTCTGGTTGCCAGTGTCGTTTAGTGTCAAACGACACTGGAATCTGAAAATTGATTAATTATATATCTAGATCCTTAAACGACACTAGTGTCTGGTTGCCAGTGTCGTTTAGTGTTAAACGACACTGGAATCTGAAAGTTGAAAATTATTTGTTCCGTTTCCTTAAACGATACTAGTGTCTGGTTGCCAGTGTCGTTTAGTGTTAAACGACACTGGAGTCTGAAAATGTATTAATTATATCTAGTTCCATAAACGACACTAGTGTCTGGTTGCCAGTGTCGTTTAGTGTCAAACGACACTGGAATCTGAAAATTGATTAATTATATATCTAGATCCTTAAACGACACTAGTGTCTGGTTGCCAGTGTCGTTTAGTGTTAAACGACACTGGAATCTGAAAGTTGAAAATTATTTGTTCCGTTTCCTTAAACGATACTAGTGTCTGGTTGCCAGTGTCGTTTAGTGTTAAACGACACTGGAGTCTGAAAATGTATTAATTATATCTAGTTCCATAAACGATACTAGTGTCTGGCTGCCAGTGTCGTTTAGTGTTAAACGACACTGGAATCTGAAAGTTGATTAATTATATATCGAGTTCCTTAAACGATACTAGTGTCTGGTTGCCAGTGTCGTTTAGTGTTAAACGACACGGGAGTCTGACAATTGATTAAGTATATATATAGTTCCTTAAACGATACTAGTGTCTGGTTGCCAGTGTCGTTTAGTGTTAAACGACACTGGAGTCTGAAAAATGAAAATGATATATCCAGTTCCTTAAACGATACTAGTGTCTGGTTGCCAGTGTCGTTTAGTGTTAAACGACACTGGAATCTGAAAATTGATTAATTATATATCTAGATCCTTAAACGACACTAGTGTCTGGTTGCCAGTGTCGTTTAGTGTTAAACGACACTGGAGTCTGACAATAGATTAATTATATACCTAATTCCTTAAACGACATTAGTGTCTGGTTGCCAGTGTCGTTTAGTGTTAAACGACACTGGAGTCTGACAATTGATTAATTATATAGCTAGTTCCTTAAACGACACTAGTGTCTGGTTGCCAGTGTCGTTTAGTGTTAAACGACACTGGAATCTGACAATTAATTAATTATATATCTAGTTCCTTAAACTATACTAGTGTCTGGTTGCCAGTGTCGTTTAATGTTAAACGACACTGGAGTCTGAAATTGAAAATTATATATCTAGTTCCTTAAACGACACTAGTGTCTGGTTGCCAGTGTCGTTTAGTGTTAAACGACACTGGAGTAAGAACATTGATTAATTATATAGCTAGTTCCTTAAACGACACTAGTGTCTGGTTGCCAGTGTCGTTTAGTGTTAAACGACACTGGAGTAAGAACATTGATTAATTATATATCTAGTTCCTTAAACGACACTAGTGTCTGGTTGCCAGTGTCGTTTAGTGTTAAACGACACTGGAGTCTGACTATTAATTAATTAAATATCTAGTTCCTTAAACGATACTAGTGTCTGGTTGCCAGTGTCGTTTAGTGTTAAACGACACTGGAGTCTGACAATTGATTAATTATATATCTAGTTCCTTAAACGATACTAGTGTCTGGTTGCCAGTGTCGTTTAGTGTTAAACGACACTGGAGTCTGAAATTGAAAATTATATATCTAGTTCCTTAAACGACACTAGTGTCTGGTTGCCAGTGTCGTTTAGTTAAACGACACTGGAGTCTGACAATTGATTAATTATATACCTAGTTCCTTAAACGACACTTGTGTCTGGTTGCCAGTGTCGTTTAGTGTTAAACGACACTGGAGTCAGAAAATTGATTAATTATATAGCTAGTTCCTTAAACGATACTAGTGTCTGGTTGCCAGTGTCGTTTAATGTTAAACGACACTGGAGTCTGAAATTGAAAATTATATATCTAGTTCCTTAAACGACACTAGTGTCTGGTTGCCAGTGTCGTTTAGTGTTAAACGACACTGGAGTCCGACAATTGATTAAGTATATATCTAGTTCCTTAAACGATACTAGTGTCTGGTTGCCAGTGTCGTTTAGTGTTAAACGACACTGGAGTCTGAAATTGAAAATTATATATCTAGTTCCTTAAGCGACACTAGTGTCTGGTTGCCAGTGTCGTTTAGTGTTAAACGACACTGGAGTCTGACAATTGATTAATTATATACTTAGTTCCTTAAACGACACTAGTGTCTGGTTGCCAGTGTCGTTTAGTGTTAAACGACACTGGAGTCAGAAAATTGAGAATTATATATCTAGTTCCTATCTCGAACATACCGATAACTCGAACACATCGATATCTCGAATACATTGAAAAACGAATGTTTTTAACTTGAACATTTTGACAACTTGAACATATCGATATCTCGAACCTTTCGATATCTCGAACTTTTCGATATCTCTAACATTTCGATATCGCGAACTTTTCGATATCTCGAATTTTTCAATATCTCGAACTTTCCGATATCTCAAAATTTCGAAATCTCGAATTTTTCGAAACTCCAATAATATTTCCAACTATTCGATATCTCGAACTTTTCGATATGTCGAGCCTATCAATATCTCGAACCTTTGGATATCTCGAACATTTCGATATCTCCATTTTTTTCGATATCTTGAATTTTTCGATATCTCGAACTTTTCGATATCTCGAACATATCGATATCGAAAAGTTCGAGATATATAAAGTTAGAGATATCGAAAAATAATCGAGATATCGAAAGGTTCGAGATATCAAAAAGTTCGAGATATCGAAAAGTTCGAGATATCGAAAAAGTTCGAGATATCGAAAGGTTCGAGATATCGATATCTACGAGTTGTCAATATGTTCAAGTTAAAAACATTCGTTTTATCAATGTATTCGAGATATCGATGTGTTTGAGTTATCGGTATGTTCGAGATATCGATATGTTCGAGTTATCAATATATCCAGTTGCTTAAACGATACTAGTGTCTGGTTGCCAGTGTCGTTTAATGTTAAACGACACTGGAGTCTGAAATTGAAAATTATATATCTAGTTCCTTAAACGACACTAGTGTCTGGTTGCCAGTATCGTTTATGCTAAACGATACTAGATTCTGGTTGCCAGTATCGTTTATGCTAAACGATACTATACACTAGACACTAGACACCAACTTCACCTTACCACGACTCGAAACATATTGTTTATTGAAACATTCTTTCGACCAGGAAAACTTAGATTGATTGATTGATTGATTGGGGTTTAACGTCGTTTTCAACAATTTCTCAGTCATATCACGGCGGCCAGTTCACCTACATGTACTCATGTGTTTCCTAGTGTTCGCACACCAGTACTCCACACAACAATCTTCCCAGGCAACTGGCTGCTTTTCCACATAGACTTAGCCCATTGGTGGAAGATGAATGACGCATGTCGCAATGACTTTTGTCAAACGTAGGAAAGAAAGTTGGCCGAGCCGGGGAAAACTTAGAACTGCTTTTACAAATTTTCGCACTTTATCTCATGAATAAAACATTGAAAGTGGTCGGTAAAACAATATTTCAAGAAATGAAAGATTCTGTGTAAATTGTACCTCTTAATTAATTGAAAATGAATATCACTTTATACTCATTTATTCCAAATATTTTGATTTAAGATTTAAATACATCAAAAGGTGTGCAGTATTCGTGGCCAACTCAACAACAATTCATAAATTTGATGACATCAAACTCAAGAATTGTGATAGATAATCTTGCGAAGTATATATTTTATCCTAATAAGATAAGAGCATGTGATTAATAAATAGTAAATGCAGTATTGGTAGGGTCGTATATTCAGATTGTTGCAAGATGGGTATATGCACTTATATGAAATAGTAAGCGCAAAGCGCAAATTGCAGAACAGGATCAGACTTTATAGATATGAAGATCTTGGTCTGCACATTTCGCGTGGTATATACTAGTCGCCTTCACGCGGGAAACGGTTAAATAGGGACGCAAGTGTGGGTTAAATGTCTATGTCTTTTGTAAATGCACAGTCCCTTAATTATGTTAGTATGTATTTCGTCACATTTTTAAAGATTTGTGGGTATACATATCAATGCTTTACAAATCTTAATTCTTACACACTTTTGAGAACATTGTGAGCATATTTAATATTTTTATTTTTTTTAAATATGTTTGTAACGAGCACAGCGAGGCCGATTGCAGAGCAATCGGCCTCGCTTTAGCGAGTTATTAGATAACATCTTTAGTTAAGATCAAGATATATATCAGAATTCAATGGTAAATTAAAATCAGTATGGCCTTTTTTCCGGATGTCATTTCATGGGCGACTTTCAGGTTCGCAGCCCACGCTCTGATTGGATATAATTCGAAAATTGAAATATTTTTGTTGATGCATTCGTAAAAGTGTTATGGTTATTCATCATCTCATATTTTTAAGACATTTCTTATAAATGATTGGCGTAGATAAATTAAACAAGAACATTTATTGTTTATCTAAGTAGTCCGCAGCGACGAAGGCTTTGTTGTAAAGGAACTGTCTTCAGTGCAACTCGAAATGTTGTGAATGTCATTGTATAACAATATAAAGCCACACAAGCTTGAAATTATAGTCCAGTGTCTGAATAAAACGTAATTCCACTTGAAATACAAAATGTTGACAACAGAATCAAGTGCAATCAGGTTTATTTTATGAAACAAGTGACCGGTAAAATAAGAATGTTCCTTTGTTGCTATGAGAGAACTTCAGTACAGGTGCGCGATAATCTATCGCGGAAAAGTCATCATTAACTCCTAGATTATTTAGTTTGTTCCTTGGTTTGTCTAATATGTATCTCAAATAATAAATTATTTACACATTTAGGGATAACAACAATTTAAAACACGCAAGATTATGCCCAGAATACATAATCAAGCACAGTCAGTGGCTGGTTTCCTGCATTTTCGATACATTGAAAGCGAATCGGTTACTAGATTTCTCCCGCCGGATCTACACGTTTATCAAGTAAGTGTCAAATATAGCGTTTTGCTTTAATATCGAGTGCATTTTTGCAAACAAACATCACATTTGTTCATTTACAAACATTATAAGAGAATTCTAGATATTTTGTATTCAGTCGCGGATGTTCCCAGTGACGGAAATTGCATTTTTCATTGCCTGAGTTTAGCGGTTATCGCTTCGTAGCACCTCATGCGGACGCCTAAAGTATAAAAATAGAACCTAGACGTTGGGGACGTTTTAGTAGCTCATGTATATTAATTAACCACGTGCTCTTTACTACGCCTACTTCTTCAGATAGGCGTGTCCTATGAAAATAATGATGGAGAACCAATCAATATAAATGGATACCTACGAACGATTTGTTTTGAACCACTTAATGAGATAGAGGGGGAAACAATATAGAATACATCAGGTCTAAGTTTTGTTCTGGAATCAGTAATTATTATATCGTATAACATTGTAACGGGTTTTTTCCTTTACTTTTCCCCTCATTCTATCGCTTTTATTTTTTTGTAAAAAGTTTGTTTTATATGTGCCGTTTTTCACCGAAGTATTAATTTAAACTTATGTGGTGTATTACAATTCAACGTTACCAAAGACTTAATAAATACACTTTATCTGTAAATAACTTGTTTATTTCCTATTGAAGCCTTTGGCGAACAGGTTGATTTGTCTGTCTGTCTCTGTCTGTCTGTCTCTCTGTGTCTGTCTGTCTGTCTGTCTGTCTGTCTCTCTCTCTCTCTCTGTCTGTCTGTCTGTCTTTTTTTTTTATTTGTTTCTCAGTCTGTCTGCCTCTTTCTGTCTTTCCTTTTAGCTCACCTAAGCACGAAGTGCGTGGTGAGCTTTTGTGATCACCCGCCGTCCGTCGGAGCTTGTTTTCCTTAGAGGTGCATTGTAAAAACTTTAAAAATCTTCTTTTCCAAAAGTACTTGCCTGATTTAAAAATAATTTGGCACAAATGTTCCTTGGGTGACCTTCTACTAAGATTATTGAAATGATTCCGATTGTTATATATCAGAAAAACGTATAGGTTATATATCAGAAAAACGTCCGTATAGGTTATATATCAGAAAAAACGTCCGTATAGGTTATATACATGTATCAGAAAAACGTCCGTATACGTTATTCATTAAAAAAACGTCCGTATAGTTTATATACACGAAAAAGGTCCGTATAGGTTATATATCAGAAAAATGTCCGTATAGGTTATATATCAGAAAAACGTCCGTATAGGTTATATACACGAAAAACGTCCGTAAAGGTTATATACATGAAAAACGTCCGTACAGGTTATATACACGAAAAACGTCCGTATAGGTTATATATCAGAAAAACGTCCGTATAGGTTATATACATGCAAAACGTCCGTATAGGTTATATACACGAAAAACGTCCGTATAGGTTATATATCAGAAAAACGTCCGTAAAGGTTATATATCATAAAAACGTCCGTATAGGTTATTCACATGAAAAACGTCCGTATAGGTTATATACATGAAAAACGTCCGTATAGGTTATATACACGAAAAACGTCCGTATAGGTTATATATCAGAAAAACGTCCGTATAGGTTATATACATGCAAAACGTCCGTATAGGTTATATACACAAAAAACGTCCGTATAGGTTATATACACAAAAAACGTCCGTATAGGTTATATATCAGAAAAACGTCCGTATAGGTTAAATATCAGGAAAACGTCCGTATAGGTTATTCATCAGAAAACGTCCGTATAGGTTATATATCAGAAAAACGTCCGTATAGGTTATATACACGAAAAACGTCCGTATAGTTTTGGAGTTTATTTGAGTAACAAAGAGACTGTGAGGACACAATACCTGTTTACTCCTCTTTCAAAAGGCCTATCTCCTATTTATATCAAATAACATACGTTTTTACATATATCAAGTGTTCAAGGCTATAGATGTTTTCACGAGGAAAATAACATTTCACAATCAAATAACCGAAACTATGAGTGCGCAATATATTCTTCAAATGAACGTGCTATCTTCTAGCATTATCTATCCCAGGGAGTATCATATTTGTTAAACATAATATTTGTTAAACATAACCGAGGATTGGGTAACTAAATCTATAAAAGTTAACCGGGATATACGAAAAATAACCTTTGGTTTAATGTTTAGATCAATTTAATAAACGATCGATTTTCACATACATATTATGTGATTATAAGCACACTGTATGGTAAAGACTGATTGAATACTCATAAGCAGACAGTGTATAAATCTATTCGATCAGTCGGATTGGCAGGGTGATCTGGATCTGAACTATTGGTTTGTTTTCCTTTAACGCCACTCATATAAAGACTATAATAGATACATACAAAAGGATTGGTTTTCTTTACAAACTAAACTTTGTAAACTTCAATGAATGTGTGTGTACACGCATGATTCAACGATTAGGTAACACTTCGTTTTGATATTTACTCCCTTGTTATGTAATATATAGTTCCAAGATTCACTGAAGATGTTTTTTATATGTAAAAGATGTTTATTTATAAAAAACAAGTTCAACAGGCCACATGGCCCGTGAAGAAAACAAAATACACAAATACGCATTACAAATGACATAGCGAGTGAAGCACATTTTTCCAAGTTACAAGTACATACTTTGGAAAGAGGTAAAATGTCGCGTCATAGACAGAGAAGGTGTTGTATATATATATAGCATGTTAAAACTTGCACTGTATGGGTTAACAGTATTCATTTATATATCGACGGTATCCTGCTTTCCCTGGCATTTTCGTAACAGTATTCAAAACAACATTTTTTCCAGGAAACTGGCAGCCTTCTAATACAAATATTTTCGGCAGTTGTTTACCTTCTGAACTAACGCGACCCGACATATTCCAGTTTTCAAACTCGTTGTGTAATGCACTATGTGTACATCTATAGTAATAATAGCCATTACGTGAAAAAACGAACATTATGGACTGCGTAATATATCGACCCAGATCAACCTGCGCAGGCTAATCCGGAACACCACATTCCGTCCCAGGGGGATAGATGTATAGAGTAATGATTACAGAAAATCTACAAGAGACGAAAAGTGTCTGTCCGGATTAGCACTTTACGTAATGTCCACAATGCTGGTTTTCTCGTGGGACGGCTCATATACTATTGTGGAGCGAGAACAAAGGCTTCGATCCTTGGTCTGGTCACACAAAACAAACGTTAACATTTACAGAAATGGCTTCCCTCCTTTCCACTCAGGGTCGAGTGAAAAAACGTTGTCAAGGTATCGGTAATAACATTTGTACTAGTCAATTACCGGCACGACGGTCATTGTGGAGTGCCCATGGGCAAGGCACATTTTCTAGCCTAGTACTGGTTTGTTTATCCAGGGATCATGAATAAGTGAACTGTCGCCGTGATATAACTGATATAATGTTGAAAGCGGCGTAAAACCCCAATAAAATAAACTAGTAAATTACACAGGAAACTCAAACATATCGCTTAACCCTTTCCCTCATACGGCAATTCTGCAGCAGACGACTTTGAATGTATTCTATCAATAAATAGAAAATCTCCATAATTGAATGGATAACCTATGACAAAAAGTGGAAAAAACATTGTGTCAAAAGGAGAAATTGCACGTTTTGTGCAATTTCTTCTTTTGTCACTATGTTTTCAAAAAGCCGTCTGCTGCAGAGGCGTCAGAAAGCGTCTATATGAGGGAAAGGGTTAACGGTGATGGAAAAGGCGTTAAAAACCGTTAACAAATTGAATGGTGGTTTAAAATATCGCTTAACGGTGATGGAAAAGGCGTTAAAAATCGTTAACAAATTGAATGGTGGTTTAAAATATCGCTTAACGGTGATGGAAAAGGCGTTAAAAATCGTTAACAAATTGAATGGTGGTTTAAAATATCGCTTAACGGTGATGGAAAAGGCGTTAAAAATCGTTAACAAATTGAATGGGGGTTTAAAATATCGCTTAACGGTGATGGAAAAGGCGTTAAAAATCGTTAACAAATTGAATGGTGGTTTACGCCGCTTCTAATAAAAGAAAAATAACCAAGTAAACTTACCCTACTATCTATCTATCTATCCAATGTCTGGTGTAAACAGTTATGTTATAACCACACTTAAATTCAAGCAGTTTGACATAGCTAGAGATATAGATCCGTTTCGACTTGGGAATTTTGTATCTCAATCACGTGATTATTATATCAATGAGTCCTAGTTTATTTTGTTCGATAACCCCTTATAAAGTATGATACTGTGATCATGTGTGATTCCACCAAAAGGTTTATACTACTTTATAATACACCCATGATGCATGATTGATTGATTGATTGAATGATTGAATGAGGTTTAACGCCGTTTTTAACAATTTCTCAGTTATATCACGGCGGCCAGTTCACCTACTCATGCATTTCCTGGTTTTCTCACACCAGTACTTCACACAACAATCTTCCCAAGCAACTGGCTGCTTTTCCACATAGACTAAGCCCATTGATGGAAGACGAATGACGCATGTCGCATTGACTTTTGTCAATCGTCGGAAAGAAAGTTGGCCGAGCCGGGATTCGAACGCACAACCCCTGGATTGACAGCCCGCGTCGCTACCGACTGAGCTACCGGGGCTCGGCCACATAATGCATGACGATTGTATTTTGGAACGTTTTGAAACATCAGAAATAAATTGCGAAACAGCCTTGGAAAGGCGGTAAATATTGATTGGACTTGTGATGGATTTTGGATTTTGTTTCGTTGGGGTTTTACGCCGTTTTCAACATTATTTCAGTTATATCGCGGCGAGAGTTCACTTATTATTGCTCCCTTAGCGAACAAATCGGATTTACTGTTTTAACAGTCTTTGGTATGACTCGATTCCCTAGATCATGTGCTTGTTTTAATGGTGCTTTAATAGTCTTTGGTTTGACTCAATTCCCTAGATCATGTGCTTGTTTGAATGGTGTTTTAACAGTCTTTGGTATGACTCGATTCCCTAGATCATGTGCTTGATTGAATGGTGTTTTAACAGTCTTTGGTATGACTCGATTTCCTAGATCATGTGCTTGTTTGAATGGTGTTTAACAGTCTTTGGTATGACTCGATTCCCTAGATCATGTGCTTGTTTAAATGGTGTTTTAACAGTCGTTGGTATGACTCGATTCCCTAGATCATGTGCTTGTTTGAAAGGTGTTTTAAGCGTCTTTGACATGACTCGATTCCCTAGACCATGTGCTTGTTTGAATGGTGTTTTAACAGTCTTTGGTATGACTCAATTCCATAGATCATGTGCTTGTTTGAATGGTATTTTAACGGTCTTTGATGTGACTCGATTCCCTAGATCATGTGCTTGTTTGAATGGTATTTTAACGGTCTTTGGTATGACTCGATTCCCAAGATCATGTAGTTGTTTGAATGGTATTTTAACGGTCTTTGGTATGACTCGATTCCAAAGATCATGTGCTTGTATGAATAGTGTTTTAACAGTCTTTGGTATGACTCGATTACCTAGACCATGTGCTTGTTTGAATGATGTTTTAACAGACTTTGGTATGACTCGATTCCCTAGATCATGTGCTTGTTTGAATGGTATTTTAACGGTCTTTGGTATGACTCGATTCCCTAGATCATGTGCTTGTTTGAATGGTGTTTTAACAGTCTTTGGTATGACTCGATTCCCTAGATCATGGGCTTGTTTGAATGGTGTTTTAACTGTCTTTGGTATGGCTCGATTCCCTAGATCATGGGCTTGTTTGAATGGTGTTTTAACAGTCTTTGGTATGACTCGATTCCCTAGATCATGTGCTTGTTTGAATGGTGTTTTAACAGTCTTTGGTATGACTGGATTCCCTAGATCATGTGCTTGTTTGAATGGTATTTTAACGGTCTTTGGTATGACTCGATTCCCTAGATCATGTGCTTGTTTGAATGATGTTTTAACTGTCTTTGGTATGACTCCTTCCCTAGATCATGGGCTTTCATGAGTGCATACATTCATAATGATTCACAGATTTGCGAAGAAATTAACATTATAACTACCGCCTCACATTTTTATATAACATTTTACAGGGTTGTGAAGAAATCAACATTATTATCATTATCTCATAGCATGTTATTATTACTGCCCCATGAAATTGTTTATGTAACATTTGTATACGGTTTTGAAGAAAGTCAAATTCTTATAACTATTACCTTCTTATGCTTTTAATAACTGCGTGACTTATATTTGTAAAATACATTTAATACCCGTTACTTGACTTGACATTGACTGTTACAGTCGACCTAATAATATTTCAATAAAAGGGGAAATTGCTCCAAACAAACAATTGCATATTGTATTGTATTTTTTCCAACACTTTGACAATGTAATAAAGCAGTCAACCTGCACTTCAGAGTGTTAAGCAGGCAACCATTTGGAAATGTCATGTGATATAATCGGTCTAAAGCTGTCATAGAACATATTTGATTATTGTTTAAAATACAAATTAAAATATTTATAAAACAATTTTAATTGAACACAAATTCATAAAATACTCACAGGAGATAGTTTTGCTTTTTCAAAAAAAAAAAAAAAAAAAAAAAATAGTGTTGTCTTAAAGTTAAAGACTATATATGTTTTATTCTAGTCAAAGTATATCTTGCATATTTAATTTAAAACTGCTACAAATAACTTCTTTTTCCACTTTAGAATTCTAGATAATAATTATCCACCATGAAATCATAATCAATGCAGTTACAGAACACATTTTCATTGGCATAGTACTGGTTTGTAACCCAAGGATCAAAAATAAATGTTCTATTGTCGTGTTATAAATGAAATACTGTTGAAAAGGAGGTACAAGCCAGTAATACGTTCGCTCTGAATGAGTTAATATTAGCGCTTGTCTGTAGCAGTTTAACTTTTATTCATAACTCTACATGAGAACGTCGACAGTAAATTAATACTTGATGATGTTCTGTGTATAAGTATAGAATGAATTGTAATGTAATTTAAAATGTATTTTTCATTTACCTTTATATTCATCAAGATAAATGGCTCCTACTATATACTGTTGATTTCGTCGTACTGGGGAGGCATTGTATTCTACTTCACACAACGCATTTGACATAAAGGCATTGACCGGTAGTGCGGACTGAGATTGAGATGGCGAAACGCCGTCTTCAACATTAGTTGTATTTGGTGATACAGGTTCATACATTGGCTCAGACAAAGGTATCACAAATCCACTTTGTACTTTGTGGACTTGATAATAAAGGTTCACATATGGTATCGGGATGAATGTTTGAAAAATGAATTAAAACAGCTAACAATCGACTAAAGGTAAACAGTTAAAAAATAACAATCTCAGAAATAGTAATTCAATATCCAAATACAAAAACTTTGTGGACTTAATAATAAAGGTTCACATATGGTATTGGGAATGAACGTTTGAAAAATGAATTGAAACAGCTTACAATCAACTTAAGCTAAACAGTTAAACAAACCTAACAATCCCAGAAATAATAATTTAATATCCAAATACAAAATGAGTCCTTAATTGTAAGACAGTCAAAGCTATGAACTTGTATAGGTTCTTAAGGCCCTCGAAACACATGCTGTTTTTCGGGCGATTGCTTTTTTTCCCCCCGCAACTTAACCATTTTCCACATACAACTAATATTCAGCAGACGACTTTGAGAAAATTTAGGCAAATATATGGAAAATCTCTGTAAGATGAAAGTATTATTATTGAGTTCAGTTGGAAACATTTTTTTTTTCTTTTATCACAATGTTTTCAAAAGTCGGCTGCTGTAGATACAGATTTACTTATTTTAGGTACAACCATTGATAACTGCAATCAACACTTCTGGCTCTGACAGCACTGACAGCACTACTCTCCTTTTTCCATAGTGTTTCATTCATTTATGAGGTTTTCCAGATTTTTGCCAAGAGGTTTTCAAAGTTGTCTGCTGCATATTTGTGTAGGTGGGAAAGAGTTAAAGAAAGCTGTTTTGATGTATACGCACTTATCCAAATTAAACCAATATAAATCATATCCCTGCAAAATATATTCAATAGAACCATGAATTACTACTGAAAATAAAATAAATTTAGATCATATTTTTCAAAAGTTAATTTTCAACGGAGCTTGAAGGTGACTCATCTTTAGACATCTGTCTTGTGTAAGCAGTCTCTCCTTTCTTCATGATGAAGTCAAATTATATCCATGCAAAACAACTGACATTCCAAGATCATACGGGCCAGCAGAACTGGCTGGTTGTCAAATCGCCAATTATTTTCCTTAAATTCATTATACTTATTAGCAAGAGCTGAGCGTGTATCCTCACGAACTTGGACTATTGCAAGAAAATAATCACTTATGGATATTGTAGATGCCAACAGCAAAGGGTGTCAAAAAAGATTGAAGGTATCAATACAGTAGCCTTGAAAGCCTGCCGTTTCCATCACCATAAGGATGGAGCTGAACAAAAGAAGAAAAAAAAAACAAGCAAAAAAAACTTAATCATCTCAAGAACACTCTCTTGTGTTACTTTCCTGTTTATCTTTTCTTTCAGATACTCGGCCATAACATTTGCATAGTCCATCAACGTGGGAAATACTGTACCAAGAAAGTCTGGGTTTGGATAATTTACTGACTCCTTTGTTATTGGACAGACAGTTGAACGAACACATTCAGATAATTGACCAGCATTCCTTATCAAGGCTTTCATTAATTTCCTGTGAGCTTCTGAAACAAAGTCACTACTTAAAATACCTTGGGTTTTCTTCCTTTGACAGTCAAAAAATGCCCACGCTTTCAACATATTTTTGTGTTCCAATTGAGGTCTTTTAGAATCACTTTTCTCTTTCTGTTTTATGGGGTTTTGTTGGACAATGCTGTTGATGATTTGTAATGGTATTCTTTAAATTTCATACATGTATGTTTCATATTCCTGTGTTGCAGCTTCCATACTGGATCTATTTTGAAAACCAACACCTTCGTCAATACTCATTTGGAAGATAAAAGGTCATTAAAAACTCGCGCGCACCTTTTGGTGAAACGGCGCCAAACTTAAATATCTTTCAACAATTCTAATTCAAATAATTGCAACGAAAGAATGGCCGTCATTGGATGTTGTGCTACTTAAAAATGTAATTAAAGTTATGACAACACCCATCAATCATATAAGTCACGTTCTCGGGACAAACGGGCGCCAAAATGTCTGCACCTGACCTTTCATGTCATTAAATTTGACATTTCCATCAGATATAGGGATGATTAATGACCTTGTTTACGGATTCCAATCATTTTCTAGGTCAATCGGCACGCCCAGTTTACCTTGGGTGATGTCGTCCATACGGTCGCGGTCTTAAGAGTAAGGCACATACAGCCCACACCATACTACTTTTGAGTGGTATTTTAACGGTCTTTGGTATGACTCGATTCCCTAGATCATGTGCTTGTTAGAATGGTGTTTTAACTGTCTTTGGTATGACTCCTTCCCTAGATCATGGGCTTGTTTAAATGGTGCTTTAACAGTCTTTGGTTTGACTCGATTCCCTAGATCATGGGCTTGTTTGAATGGTGCTTTAACAGTCTTTGGTTTGACTCGATTCCCTAGATCATGTGCTTGTTTGAATGGTGTTTTAACAGTCTTTGGTATGACTCGATTCCCTAGATCATGTAATTGTTTGAATGGTGATTTAACAGTCTTTGGTATGAATCGATTCCCTAGATCATGCGATTGTTTGAATGGTATTTTTAACAGTCGTTGGTATGACTCGATTCCCTAGATCATGTGATTGTTTGAATGGTGTTTAAACAGTCGTTGGTATGACTCGATTCCCTAGATCATGTGATTGTTTGAATGGTGTTTTAACAGTCGTTGGTATGACTCGATTCCCTAGATCATGTGATTGTTTGAATGGTGCTTTAACAGTCTTTGGTATGACTCGATTCCCTAGATCATTTGCTTTTATCATTGCCTAGTACTGGGATCATGAATAACGTCGGATAGAATGGACTGGGCTTTGAGCTTACAGCCCCTAGATTAGCAGACTGCGTTGCTACCGACTGAGCTTCGGGGCTTTAACTTAGGGTTAGTTATTTGTCGAGTTTACCTTTCCCATCTGCAGACAATGCAGGCAACTGTCTGAAAACAGTGTGGCAAAAGGAGAAATCGTGTGTTCATTACGATCAATTTCTACTTTATTAACAATTTGTTCAACACTATGCCTATATGTTTTCAATGTCGTCTGCTGCAGACGTGTTGTGTTTGGGAAAGGATTAATTAGTCTCGAATGTGGATTTCGAGTAATCTTATAGTATTTGTTTAGGGGAGGCATGGTAGGATGGATTTGATTAAATATATATGGCAATATTAATCACCCAGTAAGTCAACCCAGTAAGTTTCATTATAATGGCTCAGAGAGAGAGAGAGAGAGAGAGAGAGAGAGAGAGAGAGAGAGAGAGAGAGAGAGAGAGAGAGAGAGAGAGAGAGAGAGAGAGAGAGAGAGAGAGAGAGAGAGAGAGAGAGAGAGAGAGAGAGAGAGAGAGAGAGAGAGAGTTATAAATACACATATATTGATTTTAAAAATATGTTTTTACTCAAATGTTATATACCTCATTTATTCTCAATACTCAATGTGAAACATTTTAGGAAAATGTGATATTAATTGCCTAACCCCCTTTTCCAAATGCAGATGCATTTTAATACGTGTCCAGCAGATGCAGTGTGTCAAACATTGTATGCAAAATTAGTTATAATATTGGATGTTGTCACTCTGAAGGTTAAACAAGCTACAGTACATCCAATGTATATAAATACACATATACATGTATATTGATTAAATTATGTTTTACTAAAATGTTATACCTCATTTATTCTTAATACTCAATGTGAATCATTGTAGGAAAATGTGAAATTAATTGCTTAACCCCCTTTCCCAAATGCAGACACATTTTAATACGTTTCCAGCAGGTGCAGTGTGTCAAACATTGTGAGAAAAAGAGAAATTGCTCAATGGAATCATTTTCTGTTTTCCAACAATGTTTTCTTCTCTTTTCTATTATCTGACTTTCATTCATAGAGGCTCCCCATGTTTAAACCATTTCCCACCTGCAGACGCATTTTGACGCAATAGCAGCAGACGACTTTTGAAAACATTGTGGCCAAAGGTGAGTTGCTCATGATGACCACACTAATTTCAACTTTATTTAACAATTAAGCTATATTTGATGGAGATAAGCTATATTTTCAGGTTTTTGTCACTAGGTTTTCAAAGTCGTCTCCTGCAGATTTGCTAAATGTGGGAAAGGGTTAAAGATATGTTCGATATTGTCTCCTGCAGATTCATTTTATTGTTGGAAACGGGGATTACATGGCTACTTTTCCTGCGATTGTTTCAATATACATATGCAGTTGAGTCATGAACAGCTTTCTGTATCATGAAAAAGTGAAGTAACTTTTCCTTTCCACATTGTTTTCCTCTGGTTCACAAGCTTGCATTGGGACACGGTCATATTCTATCTTCACTTAAACTTGGTTCTGTACAAGTTTCAAAAGTGAAATATCTGGTCTAACAACAAACTTGAGATTAATGTCTCGACACAGATGTGGTTTCACTAAACACGCATCCCCGAAATTTGATAACTTCTTCAACTTTTGGTCAAATCTTAATACTGTTATAATTACACCATACAATCAGATACGGTGTCTGAAGCACAGCATGCCGCAATTAATTACTCAAGATTACTAGGGTCATAGTTGATAAGCCAAGGGTAGTTGTGCTATGGACTGTGTTTTTAACCTGCAAAAAGATGTTTGACATTATTTTTCTGGGAAGGCAACACTTCGTACTTGTATGTTTAGTCAAAATAAATTATTAGAGTAGATTCACTCAATTATAACAAAGTAAATCATTTGTCTTTAACCCTTTCCCACATACAACCAGGGACGTAGATAAGTGGGAAAAGCATTCCCCTTGTACACCAGTTATCTGATGAAAATATCATGCAGAGAAATTTAATTGACCAAAATTCCACATTACGTGGCAAATAAAACTTTGAAGTCATATGTGGCACATGTACAACACGTACACATTCTGAAATCTTAAACATTTAACTAAAGCAACAGATACATTCAAAAACTGAAATGTTAACATTGTGACAACTGGAGAAATTACTCAAAATAATAAAGTTCTCCTTTTTCCACAATGTTTTTAAAAAGTCGTCTGCTGCAAAGGCGTCATAAAGTGTCTGTATGTTAACATTGTGACAACTGGAGATATTACTCAAAATGATAAAGTTCTCCTTTTGCCACAATGTTTTGAAAAGTCGTCTGCTGCAAAGGCGTCATTAAGTGTTCTGTATGTGGAAAATGGTTAACAACAATTTACACGGTGAAAAAAGGTGAATTGCATATACATGTTTAACAATAATTGTATCCTTTCCATACACCATTTTCAACACTTACAATTTCGATAAACTACTTACAAACGTTTTCCTTTTGGATCATATAATACAGATGCAACTATACTTAACAAGCATACACTAAGGTTTGTTTTCCAGAGCACAGTTCATACATTCATATTTTCTTCAAACCAGATGACTCTTAAAGGGTTAACACAGGTATTTAAATAATCATTTTATCTACAGACGCTGCAAATATGAGCATGGGTAAAATAGGAGGGTTTCTAATTGTCGAGTGTCGAGTAAGAAAGGTTAAGTGTCGAGTAAGAATAATTGAGTGTCGAGTAAGAATGGTCGAGTGTCGAGTAAGAATGGTCGAGTGTCGAGTAAGAATGGTCGAGTGTCGAGTAAGAACGGTCGAGTGTCGAGTAAGAATGGTCGAGTGTCGAGTAAGAAAGGTCGAGTGTCGAGTAATAATGGTCGAGTGTCGAGTAAGAATGGTCGAGTATCGAGTAAGAAAGGTCGAGTGTCGAGTAAGAATGGTCGAGTGTCGAGTAAGAACGGTCAAGTGTAGAGTAATAATGGTCGAGTGTAAAAAGAACCATATTTTGAGTTGTTAAATGGGTCACAACTCATTTTCATTTAGTTTGAGAATTTTCTGCACTTATGTTATATAACAGTACAGTTAACTTCACATTGGAACAAAAGGGAACTGTAACTTTATGGAACATCCATATATATTTATTTATTTTAATGACATTACAAAGTTACTAAATCATATTTTTGAAACCCATTTATTTCATGTTATAATATGCTTACTTTTGCAAACTGGATGTGTAAATAAGGAGTAGATACCACTTACTTTAAGTTTCATACATTTTACATTTTCTTGTACCTGTTGGCTGAAGCCTAGTCATCTTACTTTATGGGAGATAATGAATCCCATTGGGAATTAAACTGGATGGCAGATCTAACATGTCATCAATGCCTCATTATCTTAGGACATTAAATACTCTCTTGGAGGGTTAAATTAGAACAGTTATTTCACCAGGTGACACAACCCCCCACACTCGACCATTCTTACCCGACCATTCTTACTTGACACTCGACCTTTCTTACTTGACACTCGACCTTTCTTACTCGACACTCGACCTTTCTTACTCGACACTCGACCTTTCTTACTTGACACTCAACCATTCTTACTCGACACTCGACCATTCTTACTCGACACTCGACCTTTCTTACTCGACACTCGACCTTTCTTACTCGACACTCGACCTTTCTTACTCGACACTCGACCATTCTTACTAGACCTTTCTTACTCGACACTTGACCATTCTTACTCGATACTCGACCATTCTTACTCGACACTCGACCTTCCTTACTCGACACTCGACCCTCGACCAAAAGTGACACACGTAAAATAGATAGTTATCATATATCCCAGTTGACACAATTCAATCGAAAAATATAAACGTGTAAACAAAACATCCTTCATTATCTTAACCCTTTCCCGCATAAAATTAATTTGCAGCAGACAACTTTGCAAAACTAGCTAGACAAAACTGTGTAAATCTCTTTACACGAAAGTCTAATTATTCAAAAAAGTTGAAAACATTGTGACAAAATGGGACAATTTCTCATCATGAGCGCTTTCACCTTTTGTCACAATGTTTTCAAAAGTCGCTGCTGCAAATGCGTCAAAATGCGGAAAGAGTTTTTATGTTTTTAAAAATCAAAGTTAAGAAAAAAATCCCGAAAATAAGTGTATACACTTTTCCTAAATAGTATATTATGCAATATTAAAGATGGTCAAACTGTAACAGAGCATGTTATGATGGTGTCAGGTGTTGGACCGTGATAATTAAATTAATGAGGGACTGTAGCCCAGAAGGGAATCTGAGTTATTGACTAATGGACACAGCTTATTACCAGGGTATAGATAGGCCAAGGCTAGATTTAAGCCGATTCTAGAGTGTTTATATAATCTATCAAATTTAAAACTTCTGGAACCAAGAATGAATTACAAATGAAAATATGAATTTTTCATAAAAAAGAAAACATTTAAGTGTTGTGTGAAAATGAAAAAAAAAAAACTAAATAAATTTAAAGGCTTTTTGCAAAAAGAGGTATTAAACGTCAAATTTCCCCGGTTATTTACTACCTTTGAAATACTTGTGACAACAGGAGAAATTGCTCATGAATAGTTTCTACTTTTTCTAGAAATTGTTCTACTATATTCCATAATTAAACTCATTTTAGAGAGTTTCCATAATATGTTTGCAAACAATTCTTTACAATACGTCTGCGGTTGATTTGTTGTATGATGGGAAGTTCTTCAAGACGCTTGTCTATAACACTATCGCTTCTGGACCTAAGTCTTTTAAACAGTTTTTCGGGACACTTGTAGTTAAAACACTGCTTGCGGACCCCTAGTTTCATACCACCTCTTAAGGACACTTCTTAGACATCTCTCGCGGACCCATTGTCTTGAAAATACCCCCCAGAAATTCATCACTTGCACACCCATAATCTATGAAAAACCGCACGTACGTATAGCAACACATATGAAATACAAGAAACGTTATAGTTAAGTAAAAAGACTGCGTCTGCTGCGTGCGCAATGTTTACTTGACAAAAATATGTTATAAATGTTTTAAATTTGTACTAGTTGTCTTACTTCAAATTCAAAGAAGGAAAAGGACAAGTAAGCAGATATGTCTTGGAAAAATCCCATTGATCAATGTGCCGGTTAAGAAAGCAACCTGACACAAGACTGACCGAGTCTAATTAGCTAAGTTAAGAAAGGTGAGAAATTTCACAGACATTAAATGTATATTTTATAGTTACATTATAGCCAATTAATCTTATCTGGAAATTCAAAGCCAGCTTTGACACGCAGTTATGCCAAAGGTCATCATGTAATACAGGAGTTGACAAATTCATCCTCCAAGTAATAATGTTGTTAATTTCTTCTTTTTTAAATTAAAGCTCTGAAAGAGTGGAGAAGTTTTGGGGAAGTAACAACACCGTTGCATACTACCAAATCATGTAAAGATTAAAGGCAGAAATATATACAGTCCAAACATGTATTTAAGAAAGAGTTATTCTTTTTATCTAGACAGATCTTCAATTGAACTCGTGAATGGTAGGCACTATTGATATAAGCAAATACATGATTATACTTTTTGAAAATACAGGACATATTCCTGTGATTAATTCACAAGTCGGCATAATTATTTTGCAATATTACTTACGGTAGTATACAGGGAAGACTTTAGGTTATTTCCAAACGCACTGAAAGTGCCGACAGCAAGGCTCACTGCAAATCACGAATGTCACTTGAACATTCATTTACCGATTATTTTCTCATGGCACTTATAAACAGTAAGGCGCTCTATGAATGCCTTCAGTGATAGGTAAAATTTATGGGCAAGTATCTAGATTTTTTTAGTGGGAAAGTAGCCTAAACCCCAACCCTCTTAAACCTTGTATGGAAAAAGTGACAACCCTTTAACGTGTGGATGTTTAACCCTCTACCGCATACAGACACTTTCTGACACCTCAGCGGCAGACGAAATGTGTACACATTGTGGCAAAAGAGGAAATTGCTCATTATGAGCAATTTCTCTTTTTTCCACAATTTGTTCAAGCCTTTTCAATAGTTATACTCTCATAATTATAAACAGATTTTTCATATGTTTGCCTAGAAGTGTTCAAAGTCGTCTGCTGCAGATTTGGTGTATGTGCGAAAGTGTTGATCATGTAATTAGTTATTATTATACATGTAGATAACACAATGGCATCCCTTTTGCCTTTGGATATTTAACATGTTATCAGGTAATGGTTTATCCATAAAGGTTGACTACATGTACCTGCTAGCATATACACAATTTCTCATTAATTAATCAAACATTCTCACGGATTATACAAGCAAAACTAGTTAGCGAAGTTGGTTTTCTGATCTCAGAGGTACTGTTAAATTAACAGCATTAAATGACCATTACAAATAAATTATGACCCATTCCACGGACACTCTCCCATACCAGATGTTAAACTAATAGGCCATGCAGAAAGATGTAAACCCTTGCCTATTCAATCCATATCAATTATCTAAATCAATATTTTATTGATAATACTATATTTGATTATTTGTGAATTCCGTGATGCAGAGTCTGAACTCTTGTTCCAAAGGCCTGATGTTCAAATCAAGTGAGGAGTTAGTTTGTGTTGGTAATTATCCATTAACAATACGATTGCGAAAACTTACAATAGACTCTAGTCATGAAAAGGGAAAAGTTATATAGTATTCTACATTTTCAGAATACAGAAGCATACATGCATACAAAGTATTGTGACAGGGTTTTCAAAATGTTTTGTTCTAACAGATGAAATTAGAATAACAACAGATTAGGCGATTATTGTATTACATGCCTTCTAATATAAAACTCTCACAGGAACGGTATCCTTTTCATTCAAGAGATATATATACTACCAAGAAATCTCTTAAAAGACCGCCTTAAATTGAATCTTCTCAGTCATTTATGTTTTCATTAACAATTTCCCGTATACAACAAATCTGCAGCAGACGACCTTAAAAACAATGATGCAAAAACATGGAAAATCTGTATAATTGAAGGTATTTATGATTACTGAAAAAAGTAGAAAACATAGTGGCAAAGGGTGAAATTTCTAGTTTTCAAAAGTCGTCTGCTGCAGATGCGTCGTAATGCGTTCACAAGTGGGAAAGGGTTAAGTACTGGAAAAAATCCCCAAACAATATAAATTTCTCCGTGCAATTTTAAGTCAAATTCTCTTCACTTAGCACATGGAACTTCTTTAAAAATTGCACCCATATTACCTGGTAATGATGACAAAAAAAGATTTTTAAATCTTTTTACAATGTGCAAAGTTTTCATAGCAAAGGTAATATGCATGCCGTGTCTCTTTGTAGTTTCCGAAATAAAAGAGACACGGAGAGGGTGGATAGATACACAAACATGTCAAATCATATATGCATTTGATTTAGTAATATTACTGATTCGCATAAAACAAGTCCTTTTCCTCCATGCAGTAGTCCAGAACAGTAGGTAGGACAAATAGAGTTAAACAGTGTATCAAATATTAACCCTTTCCAACATAAAGACGATTTCTGATGCCCCTACAGGAGATGACTTTTGAAAACATTGTGGCAAAAGAACAAATTGCGCAAATTAAGCTGCTGATTTGTTGTATGGGGGAAATGCTTAGATAGAAGTCTCCATAATTCATTGTCTTTGCACTATGTTTTGGCAAATGGAAAAAAAAATTGCAGACGACTTTGAAATTATCTTGTAAAAAATATGGAAACTATTTATAAATGAAGCTATTATTATTGAATAGTGTTGAAAACATTGTGCAGCAGACGACTTTGGAATTATCTTATATATGGATTTTTTTTTTTTTAAATGAAACTTATTATTGAATAGAGTTGAAAACATAGTGGTAAAGGGTGAACATTCTCATCACGAAATTGCTCATTTTCAGCGATTGCTCGATTTCCTACAATATTTTATAAATTCGTGTTTAAATAGCTATCACAGAAAGGATTTAAACCTCCTGCTTGCAGACGCATTTTGACGCATATGCAGCAGACTACATTTGAAAACACCGGGACCAATGAGAAATTGCCTATCGTGAGCAATTTCTCCTCTTGCCACAATGATTTCAACTCTTTTAAAAAAAACTTGTTGTATATGGGAAATGACCATATCCCATCTAAAGGTGTTTATAACCTATGCGGACGTTTTTCATGTATATAACCTAAACGGACATATTCGTTTATATAACCTATGCGGACGTTTTTCATGTGAATAACCTATACGGACGTTTTTCTGATATATAACCTATACGGACGTTTTTCTGATATATAACCTATACGGACGTTTTTCTGATATATAACCTATATATATATACGGACGTTTTTCTGATATATAACCTATACGGACGTTTTTCTGATAAATAACCTATACGGACGTTTTTCTGATATATAACCTATACGGACGTTTTTCATGTATATAACCTAAACGGACATATTCGTTTATATAACCTATGCGGACGTTTTCATGTGAATAACCTATACGGACCTTTTTCTGATATATAACCTATACGGACGTTTTTCGTGTATATAACCTATACGGACGTTTTTCTGATATATAACCTATACGGACGTTTTTCATGTATATAACCTAAACGGACATTTTCGTTTATATAACATATACGGACGTTTTTCATGTATATAACCTATACGGACGTTTTCGTTTATATAACCTATACGGACGTGTTTCGTGTATATAACCTTTACGGACGTTTTTCATGTATATAACCTATACTGACGTTTTTCGTGTATATAACCTATACGGACGTTTTTTGTGTATATAACCTAAGCGGACATATTCGTTTATATAACCTATGCGGACGCTTTTCATGTGAATAACCTATACGGACGTTTTTCTGATATATAACCTATACGGACGTTTTTCGTGTATATAACCTATACGGACCTTTTTCTGATATATAACCTATGCGGACGTTTTTTATGTATATAACCTAAACGGACATATTCGTTTATATAACCCATACGGACGTTTTTCTGATATATAACCTATACGGACGTTTTTCGTGTATATAACCTATACGGACCTTTTTCTGATATATAACCTATACAGACGTTTTTCATGTATATAACCTAAACGGACATATTCGTTTATATAACCTATGCGAACGTTTTTCATGTGAATAACCTATACGGACCTTTTACTGATATATTACCTATACGGACGTTTTTCGTGTGTATAACCTGTACGGACGTTTTTCGTGTATATAACCTATACGGACGTTTTTCTGATATATAACCTATACGGACGTTTTTCTGATATATAACCTATTCGGACGTTTTTCTGATATATAACCTATACGGACGTTCTTCTGATATATAACCTATACGGACGTTCTTCTGATATATAACCTATTCGGACGTTTTTCTTATATATAACCTATACGGACGTTTTTCATGTATATAACCTATACGGACGTTTTTCTGATATATAACCTATACGGACGTTTTTTAGCTCACCTGAGCTTTGCTCAAGGTGAGTTATTGTGATCGCCTTTTTTCCGGCGTCCGTCGGCCGTCGTGCGTCAACTTCTTCTCCTCAGTAACCAGTGGGTCAATTGGGATGAAACTTCACAGAAAGCATCCTCTCCATGACCTCACCAGAATTCCTTCAAATTTTTGGGATCCATGCAGAATTCTGGTTTCCATGGCAACGATACGAAAAAATCTTCAAAATTCTTCTTCTCCCAAACTGGTTGGCAGATTTTGAAATTATTTTGTAGAAATGTTCCTTGGGTAACCCTCTATCAGATTCCTTGAAGCCATGTTGATTGGTTGAAAAACATGGCCGCCAGGGGGGGGCGGGGCTTTTTTGCCTTATATGGCTATAGTGAAAACTTAAAAAATCTTCTCCTCCAAAAGTGTCAGGCCGATTTTCAAATAATTTTGTAGAAATGTTCGTTGGGTGACCCTCTATTAGATTCCTTGAAGCCATGTTGATTAGTCGAAAAACATGGCCGCCAGGGGGGGGGGCTATTTTGCCTTATATAGCTATAGTGCAAACTTAAAAAATCTTCTCCTCCATAAGTGTCAGGCCGATTTTCAAATAATTTTGTAGAACTGTTCCTTGGGTGATCCTCTATCATATTCCTTCAAGCCATGTTGATTGGTAAAAAAACATGGCCGCCAGGGGGGCGGGGCTATTTTGCCTTATATTGCTATAGTGAAAACTTAAAAAATCTTCTTCTCCGAAAGTGTTCAGCCGATTTTCAAATAGTTTTGTAGAAATGTTCATTGGGTGACCCTCTATCAGATTCCTTCAAGCCATGTTGATTGGTCGAAAGATATGGCCGCCAGAGGTCGGGGCTATTTTGCCTTATATTACCATAGTGAAAACTTAAAAAATCTTCTTCTCCGAAAGTGTCAGGCCGATTTTCAAATAATTTTGTAGAAATGTTCCTTGGATGACCCACTTTCAGATTCCTTCAAGCCATGTTGATTGTTCAAAAAACATGGCCTCCAGTTGGCAGGGCTATTTTGCATTATATGGCTATAGTGAAAACTTAAAAAATCTTCTCCTCCAAAAGTGTCAGGCCGATTTTCAAATAATTTTGTAGAAATGTTCGTTGGGTGACCCTCTATTAGATTCCTTGAAGCCATGTTGATTAGTCGAAAAACATGGCCGCCAGGGGGGGGGGCTATTTTGCCTTATATAGCTATAGTGCAAACTTAAAAAATCTTCTCCTCCATAAGTGTCAGGCCGATTTTCAAATAATTTTGTAGAACTGTTCCTTGGGTGATCCTCTATCATATTCCTTCAAGCCATGTTGATTGGTAAAAAAACATGGCCGCCAGGGGGGCGGGGCTATTTTGCCTTATATTGCTATAGTGAAAACTTAAAAAATCTTCTTCTCCGAAAGTGTTCAGCCGATTTTCAAATAGTTTTGTAGAAATGTTCATTGGGTGACCCTCTATCAGATTCCTTCAAGCCATGTTGATTGGTCGAAAGATATGGCCGCCAGAGGTCGGGGCTATTTTGCCTTATATTACCATAGTGAAAACTTAAAAAATCTTCTTCTCCGAAAGTGTCAGGCCGATTTTCAAATAATTTTGTAGAAATGTTCCTTGGATGACCCACTTTCAGATTCCTTCAAGCCATGTTGATTGTTCAAAAAACATGGCCTCCAGTTGGCAGGGCTATTTTGCATTATATGGCTATAGTGAAAACTTAATAAAATCGCTCCTCCAAAAGTGTCTTGCCGATTTTCAAATAATTTTGTAGAAATGTACCTAGGGTGACCCTCTATCAGATTCCTTCAAACCAAGTTGATTGGTCGGAAATGGCTGCCAAGGGGCGGGGTTTATATAGCTAAAGTGAAAAAAAAAAATCAGGTGAGCGATTCCAGGGCCATCATGGCCCTCTTGTTGGTAATATTGAAGGAGGCTACAATCTCCATCTCAACCCATTTCCCACATACTGCAAACCTGCAGCATACGACTTCGAAAGTGTTGGCAAAACCCCAGAAAAATCTTTTTAACCCTTTCCCCCATACGACAATTCTGCAGCAGACGACTTTGAACGTATTTTGTCAAAACATAGAAAATCTACATAATTGAATGGATAACCTATGACAAAAAGTGGAAAACATTGTGGCAAAAGGAGAAATTGCACGTTTTGTGCAATTTCTTCTTTTGTCGCTATGTTTTCAAAAAGCCTTCTGCTGCAGAGGCGTCTGAAAGCGTCTATATGAGGGAAAGGGTTAAATGAAGGTATGATTACTGAAGAAAGTTAAAAACATAATGTAGCAAACGGAGAAATTGCTTGTTTTGAGAAATTTCTCCTTCTTGTCACAAAGTTTTCAAAAGATGCCTGTATTGCAGAGGCACCAGAAAGAGTCTTGACCGAAATATAAAATAGCTTCAAAAAGAATGCTGTGACAGACAAAGATATCACTTGAAATGGTGTTTTATGCTGCTTTCAAGAGTTTCAGTTATATATGAAGGCACTTCTTAAGTAACCCATTCCTACATACAGCATAATATTATAAGTTAACTACTGGTCAGAGACCGGTTTGGGGACTATAGGTTTGGTCGATTCTGTCAGTCTGTCAGTCCCACCTAAGCTTGTCCGGCCCGCATCTTAACCATCCGTCATAGGATATCCAAGACACAGGCCTGTACCTCAGGTCAAGGTCACACTTATAGAGGTCAAAGGTCAAAATGAGTTTTGTTTCTCCATATGCCACAATGTTTTCAAAGGTTGTCTGCTGTATAAGGTCAAAAGACAGCTGCAGGTAGGTAAGGGTTATATTCTTTTCATTCCTAAATTGAGAAAGATGGGCACTAATGTCCATTGTTCAACCCTTTCCCACCTACAACAAATCTATAGCAGACGACTTTGAAAACATTCTGACAAAAATATGGAAACATTATAGCTAAAATGATCAAACAATTATTGAATTAAGTTAAAAATATGGTGGCAAATGGAGCAATTTCAACTGCATGTGGAAAAGGGTTAAACCGGAAAATATGCTGTGAGTGAGGCATTTATCCGGATTCCTTGTGACATGGCCAACGTGAAGGATATTGACCATGTGAAGACTGCTTTAAATTTACCCTTACCCACATACAACAAATCTACAGCAGACAACTTTAATAACAATACTATAGAAAATCTCTATAAAAGAAAGTATTTCAATTTCGTTGAGTTGCAAATATTGTTGCATTAGGAAAGATTGTTCATCATGAGTAATGTAATGTCATCTTTTGCCACAGTGTTTTTGATAGTTCAACTACAGTCTGCTGAATATGAGTCAAATTGTGGGAAAGGGTTGATCATTTCAATGCAGTATTCATACAGGACAATGTGCTGTGAGTGAGGCATTTACTCTGATTCTAAATGACAGGGCAAAAGTGAAGGAAGTTGACCATGTAACAAGTTGTAGTGAAAACCTATTTGGATTAACCCTTTCCCACATATAACAAATTTCGCAGCAGAAGTTATTGAAAACATTTTGGCAAAAGTATGCGATATATCTCTATCGATGAAAGTATATTTACTGAATAAAGTTGAAAAAGAAGTGGCTTATTTTAATAAAGGAGAAATTGCTCATTATGAACAATTTCTCCTGTTGCCACAATGTTTTCAAAAGTTGTCTGCTGCACAAAAACTATGTTTTATTACATGACAATGCTTGTATCAGATCTAATATACCCCATTACATATTTCTTGTCTAACATGTATGTGTAGTATATAACATGACCGAATCACTATGAAAATGACGTCACGTCAGCGGTTTGATGTCATAACGTTAGTCACTTTGGCTCCAAAACCGGTAAATTTCATCTAGAAATAATTATTGTAAACGTTCAGTACATTTTAAATTTTGATCGAAATACGCCTCATAAATCACTTACCCTTTCCCTCATATGACAATTCTGCAGCAGATGACGTTGAACGTATTTTGTCAAAAAATAGAAAATCTCCATAATTGAATGGATAACCTATGACAAAAAGTGGAAAACATTGTGGCAAAAGGAGAAATTGCATGTTTTGGGCAATTTCTTCTTTTGTCACTATGTTTTCAAAAAGCCGTCAGCTGCAGAGGCGTCAGAAAGCGTCTATATGAGGGAAAGGGTTAATGTGATAAATAGAATTACTCATGAGTGTTTATTATGTCTCCCCCATTACATGGGGGTGACATATTGTTTTTGCCCGTTCTGTCCGTCCGTCCGTCCGTCCGTCCGTCCTTCCGTCCTTCCGTCCTTCCGTCTGTCACACTTGTTTCCGCTCAATAACTGAAGAACGCTTAGGCGTAGGAACTTCATACTTGGTATGCAGGTTGGTCATGACCAGTAGCTGACCCCTATTGATTTTGATAACAGAAGGTCAAAGGTCAAGGTTATGGTGACCTTGTGAGGTAAAAAATAGTTTCCGCTCAATAACTGAAGAACGCTTTGGCTGAGGAACTCCATACTTGGTATGCAGGTTGGCCATGCCTAGTAAAAGACCCCTATTGATTTTGAGGTCAGTACGTCTAGAGTCAAGGTCACAGTGACCATGAGCTTGAAAGGTCACAGTGATAATGAGCTGATAAATAGTTTTTGCTTGGGCCCAAGAACTTCATACTTGATGTGCAGGTTGGTCACCACTAGCAAATGACCCCCTATTACTTTTAAGGTCACTACCTCAAAGGTCAAGGTCACAGTGTTCAAGGTCACATCCGTCACACTTGTTTCCGCTCAATAACTGAAGAACGCTTGGGCATAGGATCTTCATACTTAGTATGCAGGTTGGTCATGACCAGTAGATGACTCCTATTGATTTTGATGTCAGAAGGTCAAAGGTCAAGGTCATGGTGACCTTGTGAGGTAAAAAATGGTTTCCGCTCAATAACTGAAGAACGCTTGGGTCGAGGAACTCCATACTTGGTATGCAGGTTGGTCATGACCAGTAGATGACTCCTATTGATTTTGATGTCAGAAGGTCAAAGGTCAAGGTCATGGTGACCTTGTGAGGTAAAAAATGGTTTCCGCTCAATAACTGAAGAACGCTTGGGTCGAGGAACTCCATACTTGGTATGCAGGTTGGCCATGCCCAGTAGAAGACCCTATTAATTTTGAGGTCAAAGTCAAGGTCACAGTGACCTTGAGCTGAAAGGTCACAGTGACAATGAGCTGAAAAATTGTTTTTGCTTAATAACTGTAGAATGCTTTGGCCATAGAAGTTAATACTTGGTGTGCAGGTTGGTCACCACCAGTAGATGACCCCTATTGATTTTGAGGTCACTAGCTTAAAGGTCAACGTCATGGTAACCTTCAGCTGAAAAATTGTTTCCTCTCAATAACTAAAGAATGCTTATGTTGAGGAACTTCATACCTAGTGTGCAGGTTGGTCCTAACCAGTAAATGACCTTTATTGAATTTGTTCGATTTTGAGGTCACAAGGTCAAATGTCGAAGGTCACGGTAACCTTCAGCTGAAAAATGTGTTTTACTTAATAACTCAAGAACGCTTATACCCAGGAAGTTCATACTTGGTGTGCAGCTTGGTCCTAATCTGTAAATGACCCCTATTGATTTTGATGTCAGTAGGTCAAAGGTCAAGGTCGCAGTGACCTTTGGCTGAAAAATGGTTTCCGCTCAATAACTGAAGATTGCTTGGGCCCAGGAACTTCATACTTGGTGTGCAGGTTGGTCACCAGCAGCAAATGACCCCTATTGATTTTGAGGTCACTAAGTCAAAGACCAAGGTCATGGTAACCCTCAGCTGAAAAATGGTTTCCGCTCAATAACTGAGGATTGTCACTGTTGCTTCATCTCCAGTCCAAAACTAAAAAATTCATCTCCATCATTTCTTTTCCTCCCCTACGACCACACAAATGGGGAGACAAGCGCTTTTTCAAAAAAGCAATCTCTAGTTTATTATCATTTTTAGCTCACCAGAGCACGTAGTGCTCAAGGTGAGTTATTGTGAATGCCTTTTGTCCGTCGTCCGTCGTTCGTCGTCCGTCGTCAACATTTGCTTGTTAATTCACTAGAGGCAACATTTTGCATCCAATCTTTATAAAAGTTTATCAGAACATATATCTCGATCAACTCTAGGCCAAGTTCGAAACTGGGTCATGTGGGGTCAAAATCTAGGTCACTAGGTCAAATTTAAGGAAAATCTTGTTAACACTCCTGAAGCCGCATTTTTGGCTTGATCATGTTGAAACTTTGGCAGAATGTTTGTCTTAGTGATATCTAGGCCAAGTTCGAAAATAGGTCATGTCGGGTCAAAAGCTAGGTAACTAGGTCAAATTTAAGGAAAATCTTGTTAACACTCCTGAAGCCACATTTTAAATTTGACCATGTTGAAACTTTGTCGGAAAGTTTGTCTTTATGATATCTAGGCCAAGTTCGAATATGGGTCATGTCCGGTCAAAAAGTAGGTCACTGGGCCAAATTGAAGGAAAATCTTGTTAACACTCTGGAAGCCACATTTTAAACTTGAGCATGTTGAAACTTATTAGAAAGTTTGTCTTTTGATATCTAGGCCAAGTTCGAATATGGGTCATGTCCGGTCAAAAACTAGGTCACTAGGCCAAATTTAAGGAAAATCTTGATTACACTCTAGAAGCCACATTTCTGGCTTGAGCATGTTGAAACTTTGTCAGAATATTTGTCTAAGTAATAGCTAGGCCAAGTTTGAATATGAGTCATGTCGGGTCAAAAACTAGGTCACTAGGCCAACTTTAAGGAAGATCTCGTTAACACTCTTGAAGTCGCATTTGAAACTTGAGCATGTTGAAACTTTATCAGAAAGTTTGTCCTGATGATATCTAGGCCAAGTTCGAATATGGGTCATGTCATGTCAAAAACAAGATCACTAGACCAAATTTAAGGGAAATCTTGTTAACACTCTGGAAGCCACATGTTTGGCTTGAGCATGAGAGAGTTATGTCTTAAATAGCCCATTCTCAGGTGAGCGATTCCAGGGCGTCATGGCCCTCTTGTCGTGTATATAACCTATACGGACGTTTTTCTGATATATAACCTATACGGACGTTTTTCGTGTATATAACCTATGTGGACGTTTTTCTGATATATAACCTATACGGACGTTTTTCGTGTATATAACCTATACGGACGTTTTGCATGTATATAACATATGGGGACGTTTTTCTGATATATAACCTATACGGACGTTTTTCTGATATATAACCTATACGGAAGTTTTTCGTGTATATAACCTATACGGACGTTTTCATGTATATAACCTATACGGACATTTTTCATGTATATAACCTATACGGACGTTTTTCATGTATATAACCTATGTGGACGTTTTTCTGATATATAACCAATTCGGACGCTTTTCTGATATATAACCTATACGGACGTGTTTCTAATATATAACCTATATATACGGACGTTTTTCTGATATATAACCTATACGGACGTTTTGCATGTATATAACCTATGTGGACGCTTTTCGTGTATATAACCTATATATACGGACGTTTTACATGTATATAACCTATGCGGACGTTTTCTGATATATAACCTATACGGACGTTTTTCTGATATATAACCTATACGGACGTGTTTCGTGTATATAACCTATACGGACGTTTTTCATGTATATAACCTATAAGGACGTTTTTCATGTGAATAACCTATACGGACGGTTTTTTGATATATAACCTATACGGACGTGTTTCTGATATATAACCTATACGGACGTTTTGCATGTATATAACCTATGTGGACGCTTTTCGTGTATATAACCTATATATACGGACGTTTTACATGTATATAACCTTTACGGACGTTTTTCTGATATATAACCTATACGTACGTTTTTCTGATATATAACCTATACGGACGTTTTTCTGATATATAACCTATACGGACGTGTTTCGTGTATATAACCTATACGGACGTTTTTCATGTATATAACCTATAAGGACGTTTTTCATGTGAATAACCTATACGGACGGTTTTCTGATATATAACCTATACGGACGTGTTTCTGATATATAACCTATACGTACGTTTTTCTGCTATATAACCTGTACGGACGTTTTTCTGATATATAACCTATTCGGACGTTTTTCGTGTATATAATCTATACGGACGTTTTTCTGATATATAGTCTATACGGACGTTTTTCTGCTATATAACCTATACGGACGTTTTTCGTGTAAATAACCTATACGGACGTTTTTCGTGTATATAACCTATACGGACGTGTTTCTGATATATTACCTATGCGGACGTTTTTCGTGTACATGACATATACCGACGTTTTTCTGATAAATAACTTATACGGACGTTTTTCGTGTATATAACCTTTACGGACGCTTTTCTGATGAATAACTTATACGAACGTTTTTCATGTATATAACCTATACGGACGTTTTTCTGATATATAACCAATGCGGACAATTTTCTGATTTCTGATGAATAACTTATACGGACGTTTTTTTGATGAATAACCTATTACGGACGTTTTACTGATGAATAACCTATACGGACGTTTTTCGTGTATATAACCTATACGGAGGTTTTTCGTGTATATAACCTATACGGACGTTTTTCTGATGAATAACCAATGCGGACGTTTTTCTGATGAATAACCAATACGGACGTTTTTCGTGTATATAACCTATACGGACGTTTTTTTGATATATAATCTTTACGGACGTTTTTCTGATATATAACCTATACGTACATTTTTCTGATATATAACCTATACGGACGTTTTTCTGATATATAACCTATACGGACGTGTTTCGTGTATATAACCTATACGGACGTTTTTCATGTATATAACCTATACGGACGTTTTTCATGTGAATAACCTATACGGACGGTTTTCTGATATATAACCTATACGGACGTGTTTCTGATATATAACCTATACGGACGTTTTTCTGCTATATAACCTGTACGGACGTTTTTCTGATATATAAACTATTCGGACGTTTTTCGTGTATATAATCTATACGGACGTTTTTCTGATATATAGTCTATACGGACGTTTTTCTGATATATAACCTTTACGGACGTTTTTCGTGTAAATAACCTATACGGACGTTTTTCGTGTATATAACCTATACGGACGTATTTCTGATATATAACCTATGCGGACGTTTTTCGTGTATATGACATATACGAACGTTTTTCTGATAAATAACTTATACGGACGTTTTTCGTGTATATAACCTATACGAACGCTTTTCTGATGAATAACTTATACGGACGTTTTTCATGTATATAACCTATACGGACGTTTTTCTGATAATAACCCATGTGGACGCTTTTCTGATGAATAACCTATACGGACGTTTTTCTGATATATAACCTATACGGACAATTTTCTGATGAATAACCTATACGGACGTTTTTCGTGTATATAACCTATACGGACGCTTTTCTGATGAATATCTTATACGAACGTTTTTCATGTATATAACCTATACGGACGTTTTTCTGATGAATAACTTATACCAACGTTTTTCATGTATATAACTTATACGGACGTTTTTCTGATATATAACCATTGCAGACAATTTTCTGATATATAACCTATACGGACGTTTTTCTGATGAATAACTTATACGGACGTTTTTCTGATGAATAACCTATACGGACGTTTTTCTGATGAATAACCTATACGGACGTTTTTCTGATGAATAACCTATACGGACGTTTTTCTGATATATAACCAATGCGGAGAATTTTCTGATATATAACCTATACGGACGTTTTTCGTGTATATAACCTATACGGACGTTTTTCTGATATATAACCTATACGGACGTTTTTCGTGTATATAACCTATGCGGACGTTTTTCTGATAAATAACCTATACCTTTCACACTTATAGACGCATCCCCACCAGACGTCCTTTCACACAGTGTTTTTAAGTATTTCAAGGAATAAAACATACATTTTTTATGAATTTTCTTTAGTTTTGCATAACTATTTTCAAAGTTATCTGCTGCAGATTTGTTGTATGTTGAAACCGATTATTTAATGATTATTTGTAATAACAAAATAGAGCTATATCATAGTTATGTTTCCTTTTTCATGGCCGGTCTATTCTACTCTGTTTAAAGTTTCATACATTTTAAATTGCCGCGACCCCACTGTGTTTATAAATCCCCATCTCCGGTTACCAGATATCATCACCCGAACCTGTCAGTAAAATTACTTTACATTGGTGATTGTCCAATCATAGAACAGTAATGTTATTAAAATACTCAGTTTAACCAATCTGCCACTGTGGGCGTCACTGTGGGCGGGCACTGTTATTCATATCTCCTTATATGAAAAGCGTCCGCATAGCGTAGTTTTCTCACCGTCCGCATGCAGTGCTACACAGATTTAACGGAGTTTAGCACTGCATAAACATTTGATGGCAACAGCGATTTTACGAAAAGTCATGATGCATGCGAAAAGTGGCTTGCGCAAACCTGTCACGGCCCACATTTCACAAACTATTTGTATGCCAATGGCATGATGATTAAAGGAAGCAGGTGGGCGGCTGCTAAATGATTTCAATGGCCTGAAGTAGTGTCGTTTCGTAACCTGTCCGTTTAGTAACCGAAACAAAATAGCTGCTCCGTTACCGAACCGTTTCGTACCTAGAACACGTTCGGCTGTTTCGTAACTGTTACTGTTTCGTACCCGAAAATTCATCGGCTGTTTTGTACCCTTGAATAAATTGGTTGATTCGTACCCGAAATAAAAATTGGCTGTTTCGTAACCGAAAATATATCAGTTCTTTCGTAACCAAACCAACATCGGCTGTTTCGTACCCGAAAATTGTAATTGAAAATTTGGATGGCAGGCGGCATGTTATTACAAATTAAACTTTGGTAATGATGAATGGTATGTTGTATCTAGAAGACGCTGAATCATGTCTCCTTTGGCAAATTTTGAAGAACAATATTTACTTCCACATACCTGTATACTAATGTTAGTCATCGTTCTCACTTAATCCACAAAGTTAAAAAAATGTAAGAAACTGCTAATCATTTCTTATTTAATCAAGCCATTAAACCGATAAAGTAACTATTTGGGAATAACACAGTGAAAATACCTCTAAAATGATATCTCATTTCATATTTTTCACTCTATATGTTTTTTTCCTTCTAGAAAAATGTCTAAAAAATGTTTGCGAAACTATTGCTAAATGGTTGGAGAAAGGGCGACGCAGATGTCATTAACTAGATAATTGGGGTCAAATTAACAACAGTATGTTACATATGTGCGGTCGGACTTCTAAGGGATATCAATACAATTTGCAATCTCTTGATTGGATGAACTCTGCAATAAGCAATGAAATAACAAAATCAGCATACAATTAGTGTTAAAAGCAGATGCTACTCATCGAAATGTTTCATTTTCAAACCTTATTTTTCTTATATAGATAACACGATCATTCTATTCATATAGCTATGCTTTGCCAATTTTCTTTTTGCTGAAGATGTTTGCATACATTTGCATTGTTTCATAGCGATGAAACGTTTATTAGTTGGGAGGTAGCAAATATTAGAACAAAAAGTACATGTATATACATATGAGTACTGTAAGATTATTGGCCTTAGTTAAAGAGAAAATAACAATTTTTCTTTTAAAAAGTTTCAATTTATTTATCAATAATCAATACCGAATTGTTTTGAATTTTATTTCATCTCATACATCTTGTAATACCCCTTTCACAAAGAAACAAGGAATCGGTGGAACCGAATGATGCTCCCCATAAGGGCTTTGTTAAGTGATAATAGGCATTGTCTGATAGAACTACCTTTAACTAGAGATCATACCTATTTACGTAATACAGACTTCATTAAAAGACAATAATAAAAACAAAGGAGTTAATTTTTATTATTTATTATAGAGTTATGGTTCTTGTGTGATGCACTTCCTCTCTTTAATATCTATCACCATTTCAAGTTTTATCGAAATAACTTTAGTACTTTTGGAGGTATGGTCCTGAAATTGAAATATAAAGTCTAACAAGGGAAATAATTTGAAAATTATTCACTATAAGTTATGGGTCTTCTGTAATGCACTTCCTTTCTTTAATATCTGTATACATTTCAAGTTTCATCGAAATATCTTTAGTACTTTTCGAGTTATATGGTCCTGACATGGAAATATAAAGTCTAACAAGGGAGATAATTTGAAAATTATTCACTATAAAGTTATGGTTCTTGTATTATGCACTCTCTCTTAATGATATGTATGTATGTTTATCAAATTTCATTGAAATATATTCAGTACTTTCAGATTTATGCTCAATGCAAATAAAGTGTGACGGACGAACGGATGGTTCTTGTGTAATACACTTCCTCTCTTTAATATCTGTATACATTTCAAGTTTCATCGAAATATCTTTAGTACTTTTTTTCGAGTTATGGTCCTGACATGGAACTATAAAGTCTAGCAAGGGAGATAATTTGAAAATTATTCACTATAAAGTTATGGTTCTTGTATTATGCACTCTCTCTTATTGATATGTATGTATATTTCAAGTTTCATTGAAATATATTCAGTACTTTTACACATAAAGATATCTCATTTTCCACGGTGTTTTCAAAAACTATACACTTTGTACATGAACAAGGTCACTTTTACAAGGAAATAGCATTATATGTTAGTATTAAACTCGTATATAGAAATAACACTTTGACTATGTTATTTATCTATTAATAAATACACAGGGAAATTGGTGCCAACTTTGCTATCGTTATCTTTTGACTATTTACAAAATTGATTGTTGAAAACGGTGTTTAAGCCCAATTAATCAATTAACTATTTAATGCGCAAATGGCAATAAGGAAGTTTTTGCGAACAACACAGAATCGGGTTAGTCAGATCGTAATGAGGTTTCTCACATGAAATCAGCATTGAGTTATCAAAATATTCCAAATCTCTTTTAACATGAAAAATTGAGTCGCCCGATCTTGAACATGGACTCTAGTCCATTAGCTCTTTGGAAAGACGCCGCTGAAAGAGTTAAACGTACATTTATGGATATATCTGTATATAGGAAAGGTTGGATAGGAAAGTTTTAGTTGAATTGTGTAACCAAGGGAAAATACAGTTATAAGTTTTACATTACTGTGCGATCAGTGTAAATGACCTATGGCTAACGCTTTTGCCCAGCATTTCAAACAGGTATACAAACCAAGTCATAATAGTATTGAAGGACATTCTGAAAAGCATATACTATATAGAGAGCCTTGATTTAGATCAACGTCACTCTACATCCCAAACTCCCAACCTAGTAATGGACAGCACTTTTGAAACAATAGAAATCACAAAGCAAATATTGAAAGGGAGAGGTTACGAAACGTCTGGACCCCGTACGACGAAACAGTTCGGTTACGAAACGGCCGATTTATTTTCGGGTACGAAACAACCAATTTGTTTTCGGGTACAAAACAGTATCAGTTACCAAACAGCCAAACATTTTCAGGGTACGAAACGGTTCGGTTACCAAACGGCCATTTTTTTTCTGTTACGAAACGGAGAGGTTACGAAACGTCTGGACCCCGTCACTCTACATCCCAAACTCCCAACCTAGTAATGGACAGCACTTTTGAAACAATAGAAATCACAAAGCAAATATTGAAAGGGAGAGGTTACGAAACGTCTGGACCCCGTACGACGAAACAGTTCGGTTACGAAACGGCCGATTTATTTTCGGGTACGAAACAACCAATTTGTTTTCGGGTACAAAACAGTATCAGTTACCAAACAGCCAAACATTTTCAGGGTACGAAACGGTTCGGTTACCAAACGGCCATTTTTTTTCTGTTACGAAACGGAGAGGTTACGAAACGTCTGGACCCCTTTTATATTACTTTCATATGTCTACTTATCACAAAACCATATTGGGGCGAAACGTTAGATCTTGATAACATTTTACAAGGTTCTGGTTAGAGTGACTATTTGTTTGAAACCAAACCAAACCAAACCAAATTGTGCAGATTAGGAGTGTTTTGCTGGGCCATAAGGCAAGTTTGGGCTGCAACCTCACAATCGCAATTATACATATAGTATAGTACTATAGTATATAGTAAGCACCTTGCAACATTCTTATTATGTCAGACATGTTCATTGCTTTTTGTTGCCTAAAATGAAACTGGGATTGTGTTCCAAATGTGTATTGCACTCATAGTCATCTGATAAGTAAATTTAATTAAAACCTCTGATGATATTCTCTGTTCGTATAGGGTATAGCTAGATAGCGAAAACAACTTATCGGTCACGAAAACAACTTTTTATATGACTTTAAAACCCATGTAACAATATTTTTTCATTAAATATCACTTAAACAACACATGATAAATGGATTTATAACAAATTAAATCCATATTTTAACATTATTTTGTATTTAATATCGAAAAATAGGTATTTCGGGATCGGCATAAGCTAAAACCCATATAAATGCGTAGATGATGCTGGTGAAACGGAAATATGTCGTCTCATTGTTGACGAGAAAAATAGAACGAATAGTTTAATATGCATTCGAAAATAAGTATTTACTAAATTATTCTGCAATAACTTCAGGAAAACATTAAGAAAAAATTTAATGTAAAAAGAAAAATGTTTTCGTATGAGTGACAAGTCATTTTGATTAGAGAAGTTGTTTTCGTAGGACAAGTCGTTTTCGTTAGAGGAGTCATTTTCGTGGGAAAAGTCGTTTTCGTTAGAGAAGATGATTTCTTATACCAAGTCATTTTCGTTAGAGAGTTGTTTTCGTAGGACAAGTTGTTTTCGTGGGAAAAGTCATTTTCGTTAGAGAAGTTGTTTTCGTAGACCAAGTCATTTCCATTTCGCGATAATAAGTACAAAAACACTATTACAAACTGTTAAAATGTATTGTAATATGTTCGTGCATGTGCTATTAAATTAAAAATTATAAACAAATATGGTTATATGGCCGTTATACAACTATAAGAAGTTGTTTTCGTGAGTCGATTCTATTTATTTATATGCGTTAGCCTATGCCACTCTGTAAATTTTCTATTACACGATAATAAATACAAAAACACTATTACAAACTGTTAAAATGAATTGTTATATGTTCGTGCATGTAATATTAAGTTAATAATTATTTAAAAATATGGTTTTATTGGTTTTATAGTCATGTATAAAGTTGTTTTCGTGACAGCCAAGTTGTTTTCGTGAGCCGATTCTATTTATTAATATGCGTTTTAGCCTAGGCCACTATGTATTTTTTTCTATTTCGCGATAATAAGTACAAAAACACTTTTACAAACTGTTAAAATGTATTGTAATATGTTCTTGAATGTGCTATTACTTTAATAAATATGAACAATTATGGTTATATGGACTTTATAGTCATATATAAAGTTGTTTTCGTGACATCCAAGTTGTTTTCGCGAAAACAAGTTGTTTTCGCTATCTAGCTATACCGGTTCATATATGATGTAATTTTGCATCACATTGATTGTGTAATTGTTATTTAATTATGTATAAAGATTAGATTTCTGTATATTTTGTTCATACCAATTTATAATTATATTCATTTAACCAATGGATCAGCTGATTAATTATTAGTGATTAATTGTTGGGTCCGTCGATGGAAATGCATTGGCAGATCTGTGTCAGAGACAATTCACTATCCAATCCAAGTTGCACAGGTTTGAACCAATGACAAGTCAATCCAACAAGAAGTGAATTTTATGGGGGGTTTTAATTCAGCTTTTTACGATAATAAAAAGACATCCTGTCATTAGGTCTTGTTAGTTTTTCGCCCTGACATTGTTTGGTTACACTTCTACTCAAACGTCACAGCTGGCTGGTTTATCTGCTTTCTCCATACATTGAAAATGAAATGGTGACTAGAACTGGCCTGCCTGATCTACAATCTTACTGATTAAGTGTCATTTTTCGCGTTTCTTTGTATTATGTTTGTTCACTTACATTACACTAATTAGTTCCAAACATGCCTCACCATATCCAAATTCAATGGCTTTTTTTAAAACTCCACAATGTATTGACTTTATATCCAGTCAAGGATGTTCCCATTCAGCATTGTGATGGAAATTTCTTCTTTCATTGCCTGAGTTTAGCCCTGCATACAAAATTGACTGCAACAGCCAAAGAACTATGTAAGGAAGAGTAAGCAGGTCTTAATTGCTTCCACAATATCTCAGTTAGCACTCATTTAATCCTATGTTGTGGGTACAGTAACTACTCAAAGACTGGTCTCACTCTGATGATTCTTTTGAGTAATTTAGCTGTAACATTAGCATTAGGATGTGAAATAAGGCTTTAATAACATGCAAAATATGCCATTTCTTGAGCTCCGAACATTGAATGAATGAATGTATATTGTTTTATGGCGCATCGACAGCTAAGGTCATTTAGCGCGCAATTAAATTTTTAATTATTCATGATCCCTGGGTAAACAAACCAGTACTAGGCTAGAAAATGTGCCTTGCCCAAGGGCACTCCACCATGACCGTAGTGCCGCGACTGGGGATCGAACCCGGGACATCCGGTTTCGAAATCCCCTCTGAACATTGAAGTTAACGAATTGTGTTTTCCAAACATGGATAATGACTGCAGCAACCAAAATATTTTATTTCAGTTATAAATCGAAGTAATCCACATGTTTAAAAATATACAAGGTAGTGAATATTTGCTTCTGTATTGAATATGGGTTCAATTGTCTTGTTAACCCTTTCCCTCATACAACAAATCTGCAGCAGACGACTTTGAACATATTTTGTCAAAAAATGGAAAATCTCTGCAATTAAATGGATAACCTATGACAAAAAGTGGAAAACATTGTGGCAAAAGGAGAAATTGCACGTTCTGTGCAATTTCTTCTTTTGTCACTATGTTTTCAAAAAGCTGTCTGCTGCAGAGGCGTCAGAAAGCGTCTATATGAGGGAAAGGGTTAATTAATGTCTGAATTTTACTTTACATGTAAATCTCTTTACCGTGCTTGTTTGTAGGGTGTTTTAACCTGCTATCAACAATTTTTAAGGGAAAGTCATTAGTACCATTTTGAAGTCTTTGCAGTAACATTTAAATACAGTTTCTATAGTTACATATGATGACATTAGTTTAGATTAATAGTAGCCTGTGCATCTGTATGATTAGATACAACACAACATTAAAATATCAGACAGTGTCAGATTAGATTAAATTTACAGTCTCTACATCTGAGAAATTTGAATAAATATATATACGTTTTCTGACAACTCTGCAGCTGACCACTTTTGAAAACATTATGAAAAAAGCAGAAATTATTCTAACTGAGCAATTTCTACGTTTGCCAAAGTGTTTTCAATTTTGTCTAGGAATTAAAGTTTAAACCTTCTGCTGCATATGTGTTGTACATGGGAGAGGTATAAGAGCTAATTTACAGTTATTTTCAAACATTTTGTTTAAATCAAATTAAATTGTTTAAATTAAGCATTTGATTGTGTCACCTGCGTAGTATGGTAGGCACTTAGAGATTACTTTTTTTTTGTCCGCTGTCTGTCGACCGTCTGTCCGTCACGTTTTTCATTACGTTTTCAAATAACTTTTATTCTACTCAAAGGATTACATTGAAACTTCTGACAAATGTTTATATCAATGTGTGTGATTGGTTCACAAAAGGGGAATAATCCAAATATTTGTTTATATCAAGTTATTGCCCCTTTTCTGCCAAAAATTTAAATGTTCTGACAAGGCCCTGGCAGGTGCTCCGGGAAGCACTCCATTCTAGTTTTATTTAGCTCACCTGAGCACAAAGTGCTCCAGATGATCTCTTGTGGTCACATTTTGTCCATCTGTCGGGCATCAACACCAATTGCCTTGTGAACACTCTACAGGCAACATTTGGCATCCAATTTTATTGAATGTTTATCAGAACATTTATCTCTATCAAATCTTTCCCAAGTTCAAAACTGGATCATGTGAGGTCAAAAACTAGGTCACAAGGTGAAATTGAAGGGAAATCTTGTGAACACTCTGGAGGCTGCATTTTTAATTTGAACAATCAGCATATATTGAAACTTTATTAGAATAATTGCCTTGATGATATCTAGTCTATGTTCGAATATATACCAGTAGGTCATGTCCGGTCAAGAACTAGGTTTCTATGCCAAATTAATATTTTTCTTGCTGATATCTAGGCCAAGTTTGAAAATGGGTCATGTCGGGTCTAAAACTAGGTCACTTCACCAAATTAATAGAAAACTGTGAATATTGTGGAAACCACATTTTTTATAGATTTCTTCATGATATCTAATATAAGTTTTAGTGAAGGTCATGTTCTGTCAAAAACTAGGTCAATAGGCTAAATTTGAGAAAAATATTTTTAACACTAGAGACTGCATTATTTGCATCAGCAGCTTGACACTTTGTTAGACAGTTTGTCTTGTCAATAGCTAGACCAATTTCTAAAAATAGGTCATGTCGGTTTAAAATCTAGGTCACTAGAGTTCGCCTACATATGGCAAGGCTGGGCATCATAACTTAAGATATTGATTGATAACAAACTAAAAAAAAAAATCAAAATTATACTTAGGTGTTCACAAAATGAAAATGAAATAAACTGCAAGGCAGATGATTACATAATATAAGATTATTAATTTGGTCTGTGGTATGGTGTCTATATTGTGGAACCAGGCATCCCTGGGTTTGATCCGCAGATGGTTTTTGGTACTGGTTCATTTATCGAGGCATCATGAATAAGCAAACAGTTTCTATGATACAACTGAAATAATGTTTAAGTTAAATGCATACAATAATGTTTTGGTTTTTTTAGGGATTTTACATAGTTTTCAACAATATTTCAGTTATATCACGGAAACTGCGAACTATGGGGCCTCGACGAATTCCTGTTGGAGTTAAGTGTATATAAATGGATTTAAAATTACATCAGGATTAAAATTGCTGTAGAGGTAGGTTAATAAATATACCTTGTCAACCCCATACAATGTATTACATTTTGAAGATGGGAGAATATAACAAAGGTAAAAATAGACTGAAAAATTGTTGGAGAATTCATCCATAATAGGTGTATTAGGTTATACTGGGACAGAGTTTTTTGTAATCTATGATTTATTAGACAAAAAATAGAGTTGTTAGTAAAACGCTATGAGGGAAATAGATATGATGATGTCATCACTTTGGAATGTGATTTTCCCATGGCTTAAAATTGTAAACAATAGTGATTTGACCATTGTAGAGATGCTTCCACTAAGACAAATCTGACTTGTTGTTCAAAACAGACGTGTCCCAGTGGACCCATCCCAACAATCAATTAACAAGTGCAATATATAATTATATTAAAATTATTTGTGTAAAAATTAAACATTCCATTTTATCTTATAATAACTAAAACAATAGTTTAACATTGAGAGTTTGGAGTATCTGACAATTTAGAGGAGATATCCATCCGACCACATCCGGGATCTGAAGGATGATCAGTGAAGAGAAGACTTGCCAACACCATGAATTTTCACGACCCGGGATATGATCAGAGTTGGAACTTTTTTATATAGTCCCTCTAGTCATGTTTCAATTTGTGCTGGTTTTAAAACTTCAATGTACAACGTTGGAACTATATTCTAAATACTGCAGATTACATTGTATCTGTCAGTCTAGCAGGTAAGTCTCTAGAGCAATAAAGGTGGATGTTTGGACCGCTTTAGATGGAAACAATAAGTTGTTTAGATTCAGAGCAACTCCTTTCTGTTTTAGTGACCCAGAGAGCTTATTTTGTGATTTACTACAAATATCCTTCAGGATTGAGCATGGATTATACAAAAGGCCCTGGTCATAAAGATTAAAGAGCTCTTAGATAAAATGTAACTGTTCTGATTTGTAAGAATAATTGAAAGGTTTTTGATATGTTTCTTCTGTTTAATAGTATTATGTAATATCTTGTTCTGTTCTGTTTTGTGCTCGTTTTGAGGCTATGCCTTTTCCATATTATTTGTTATAAAAACAAGTTGGTTTTAATGAAATAATATATATGGGAAACAATATAATAATTGTTCTGTTTACATACCGTGATCCAGGTTATTTTATCCAATTAGTGGCGCATAACAAACACGATTAATCGGTTATGGAGAAATTACGCCAAATACATCAGCCGTCATGCTGATGTATTTTAAGCTATTTAAAAGTTTTCTTTCAATGTTTAATGGCCAAAACATTCATAAACATGACGTTTTTAGATTTCTTTAAACATATGACACAGAAAAGCCTAAGAATGTCATGTGTTTCTGTGTTTCTCTCTCGGAGACTTATTTGATGCGCGAGTGCACCAACTTGCCTGACTCAAGACGAAAAACCTAGGTTAAGGTGGCATAGGAAAATTGAAATTTTTTGAGAATAATTGCCTAATTGCCCTAATATTAACTATTTTGCTTTCATTTTATATCATTCTCTGTAAATTTACACACAAAAACAGATATCTGAGGGCAAAGAAAATGTCTAAATCACCTTCAGAGTCAAACAAATGATAGGTTAATTTTCTGTCGTTTGCAAAGATGTTTTGATACAGTTAAACTGGTTGCCTAAAATGTCTGAGAATAACACATAAATATTAGGTTTGATCATTTCTATGAACATTTGACACAGTAAAACCTAAATTTGTGATGCTTTCCTTGTTTTTCCTTTTCGAAGTCCACTGTATTGCACGAAAGCATAAAACTTGGCCGATTCAGTCGACAAACCTTGTTTTGGGTAGGGTATAACAAAAATGAACTTGCTTTGATAATCATTGCTTAATTGACCTAATATTTGCTTTTGTGCTCGAATTGTATTTCATACCGATTTGGTCCAAAAATGCAGGTAACCAAATTCACCTTGGGAATTCTTTCTTGCATAATGCATGAACATCCCCCCCCCCTCTCCCCCCCCCCCCCCCCCCCCCACCCCACCCCCACTTCTCGACGGGATAATGAAGACAATGCTTGAAATCAGAGCCTTCCGCCAATACATATTATGATAATATCTCGGGTTTCGGCCATTTCTTGTGAACTTTTTTAAAGTGCGCACACTTTTTTTGGCGGCTATACGGGCAACATCCGTTAACATCGTTTCGACCGCAAAAAGCCGGTTAAGTTGCCAAATGGACCAGTAGTACTGGTATAATTAGCCAGGAAACGCAATGATATAACGGGAAAACTGTTGAAAGAGGCATAATACACAATACAAACATACAATATGAAACATAGTGGTTATAGCTCAAATAATGATGGGTTGCACTATAGTGCCACTCGATTTCGTGTTCTTTCCACTGTTGAAATAGCAGGACTTTAGGTCACAGAAACTTTTATTCAAGATAAGGAGAGGTAAATGTCCGAGGAATTCCAAAGGTTGTAGTCCGTGTAATGATTATATGCTTAAATACTGTTAAAACCTTTCCGAGGCGGCGAATATTATCTGTCTCGAGAAAATTGTTAGAAATAAAAGTTATGAAAGAAGGTCAACAATCAATTGATTGTTTGGTGTTTCACACCGCTTTCAACACTTTTTCAGTTATATCGCGGCCTTTCCTTGGTAAGTTACAAGTACTACTGGTCCATTTATCCTGAGACCATCAAGTCAGTCGTAATGCTAACCCTGCAACCCTGAGCGCCAAAGAGGGCAGCCATTACGACCGGGGATCTAACCCACGAACATGGCATCAATTAAAAAATATTGTGAATGCATAGTCATTAAGTTTCAATGTTCACGATGACACCAATTAACATAATCATTATCATTTATAGCCGTACAAAATCCCAGACTCGGGGCCAATTTGTTGTGTATGTGTTGATTGATTGATTGGGGTTTACACCACACAACATACTTTCCAAGCAACTGGCTGCTTTTCCACATAGAGTGTTAAACAGTCCATTTTGTGTATGTGTACAACATTAAATGATGGAACAGCCCTATTACTTAGCAGAATATGTAATAATACAAAAAGTAACATGAAATACATGAGTTATATAGAAATGTGATACATTAGCTTAGAGGCGTGGCTTTGAGTGGATACACTTTCATTCATGAGTTAATAAGTTATAAACAGCACTCTCCCCCTTTAAAATTGTAAGTCATCAAATTAAAATCGCAATCATAATTACACCTGCGGAAAGTATGCACATACTGCTTTAATTTGTCCATGCATGTCGCGCGTGATGAAGTCATGTTGACAGCGTAGATATACATTTTATTTTGTAATCATGTACTTCATATATTTTAACATAAAAATTCTTTTGATACCTTTATTTTGTGTAAGTGATGTCGAATCAAATCCATTCTCCGGCTGAAAACAAGTTACCGCATTTTGAGTTTTAGACAAGAACTATTTGACGGGTCAAAAAGTACAACATGAGTATCAGCTGGCAACAGTTCATTCATTTTTAAAAAAATATTCCACAGATCATCCACTTTCATTGACATTATATACGATCTGCAACTATCAATAAATCTCTCTGAACCCGAGATGGTATTCAGAAACGGAGAGCAGATATAGAAGGACAGATCTGATGTAATTCAATGCCGATATTGAAATCAAAGTACTGCAGTGCTGACGGCCTGGGGGCTGCAGGAAGGTTGGAGAAGTAGGGAAAATGTGAAAGGAATTAACAATTGCAGCTTATGTGTATTTGTTTATTGTTAATAAGTTGAAAGATCATATAAAAAATAGTGAATATTATGAAACTGCCAATTTGAAAACAAGAGAACCTTGTTGGCACTATACCGCTCACCTGAGTGCAAGAGCTCAGAAGTATCAACATTTAAGACATGAAGAATTAAAGGAAAATTTGAAAGCAGGTTTAGGCAGAATATTTTGAAGTTTCTGCCTTATGATATTGAGAAATATGTCAATGTTAAATCAACTTCAATCAAGTAGAAATAATTATATAATAATCTATGTACTAGACTGGGAGAAAGTGTTTGAACAATGCAAAACTCATCAAGACAATTATTCTGACAAGGATTCAAAATGCAACACCCAGAGTGTTATCAAGATTTTCCTTCATTTGGCCAGTGACTTATTTGTGTTTACCCGATATGACCCATATTTGAACATGGACTAGATCTCCTCAATACAAGAATACTGACAAAGTTTTTTTAAATTTGGCGTAGTGACCTAGTTTTTAACTTGGCATGACCCATTTTCGAACTTGGTCGAGATATCATAAAGATAAACATTCTGACCAAATTTTCAAAAATGTGGCTTCTACAGTGTTGACAAGAGTTTTCATCAATTTGGCCTAGTTACCTAGTTTATAAACATACATGACCAATATTCAAAATTGGCCTACATAACAACAAGACAAACATTCTGATACAGTTTCAACATGCTCAAAAAATGTCCAGCCACCAGAGTGTTAAAGATTTCCCTTCGATTTGGTCTAGTGACCAAGTTTCTGACCGAATAGGACCCATATTCGAACTTGACTTAGATATCATTAAGACAAACATTCTGACGAGAATGCCATTGATACTTCCACAGCGCGTGCGGGCACCTGCACAGCGGGATCGGGTCGCCCTGTTGAGGGAGAGTTATTGGTGCATAAATGGCTGAAGAGGAGAGGCATGGTCTCATTCACTTCACTGCCACTCTCCCTCTCTTGTGGGTACTGTCCTCTCCTTCTCTTCAGTCCTCCTTTCCTTTCTAGGCCATCTTATAGTACTGTTACTCTGACACTTTTGTGATAAACTGTAAGTTAAATTGTTACCTTCTGTGAAGAGAGCTATTGGATAATCTGATAAATGATTTTTAATTCATAAATATGCTTTTGAAAACAATATAAATCTGCAGCAGAAGACTTTTGAAAACATAAATGTTGATATCCATATCTCTATGTGTAGACATAAGACACATTCCTTTAAGCATTTTCTTCGCCATTGATGTTCTTCAGTCGGACTTCACGAAGAGGCCAATAGTTGAAATTCTTTCTTCGAATTCGCAACTTGTCACCAATTATGTGATCGTTATCCAACGAAATGTGTGGACATCCGGATCGCTTGACTTCCTTAATCAAGTCGTTTATGGATGATTGGTCGGTAAGGTAAGTGTCATGACGAAATTGATCTATTATAGAAATAAGACGTGTAAATTCCGATAATAGAACGGCTATCAAATCTGGACCATCCCATCATTAGGTGTAGTAATCCAGCATTGCTACCGTTCTCTATATTTCATTGCAAAATATATGTATTTAGATAAACAATTTATAATTTTCGTAGAATTTGAAGACATTAATACAGTAAATTTACGTATACCTAGCGAATGACAATACTAACTTTTTAAATACTTCTTGCGTATTTCATAATATTTGGGGCAATGTGTGCATATTATCTCTGATCTAGGAATGTTCAAATATCTGCCTGATTTTTTTTCTAAACTTAAATCTCTCATTTCCAAATCTTCTTTAATACATTTTGCTGTATTGACTTGCGTCTTTCTTCCTTTTGATGCCAGTATATTGATAAATTGGGTAAAAGTTGGCCAAGTTATAGAAAGGAATCTTTTTCTTAAATCATTGAATTTCGAACAAATGCATAGGAAGTTTCAATCTGCATTGAATTACAAAGTTTACAAATTATGTTCGTTCTATCAATATTTTCGAATCGTCCAGTTTCGATTGCAAGTTTATGCGCTGATAGTCTGAATTGGCTAAATAGAATCCTAAGTTTTTTTATTTTTTAAATTGATTAAATAATTTTCAAATTCAAAACAATTCTTAAACTTACAATAATACAGATTATACGAATTTTATATTCTATAATCCAATTTAAAATAATTTGTAACAAAGGGTCAGGTGTTTCAAATAAATAAGGGTTTATAGCAGGGGAGATAAATGCTTCTGAATTTCTGAAGTTTCGCTTCAGAATTATGTCCCTTGATAGGGGTACCCAGAATGCCATTCAAAGTCAGCTTCCTTTTTCCTGCAACTCTTGAAGGGCATAGCTGTGTACAATTTATTAAAATTTAAAATCCAAGCAATCTGCGAAAATAATGGCACCTAAGAGGGGAATAGCTTCAAAGAAGGTTGGAAAGGAGCCTAAGAGGTCCAGGCAGGCGGAGAAGGATAAGTTACCCGTAGGAAACCAGGATGATTCAGGTGAAATGTCGAATTTGTTAATTTTTCAAAAAGAAGTAATGGCGCCAGTAATGGAGGTCGCCGATTCATGGCAGCCGGTTCAGGAACCTAGTGTTTTTAATAATGTAGGTAGTAGTATACCTTTAAAAGCTAAAGAGAAAGTTTGGGAAGGGCAATATATTGATATTGCATCATTGTTAAAGTCCACAAGAGAGCTGCAAGTCATAGCAGACAATGGTCCGACTGGGGAGATCACTATACAAGATGGAAGATTATGTATTAACCATGCAAAAATTGAACCATCGAAGATATCAATTGACCAGTGGACATCCGGTTTTCTTGTTTATGTCAGCATAACGCTGGAAAAATTTCCAGCTCGGGCCCAAGAATTGATTAAATATATGAGGGATATTAGAATGGCTGCCAGTAGGTCTCCTGGCTGGTGGAAATACGATGAGCAATTCCGTTTGCAAATTGCTAGTAATCCATCCGCATTCTGGGGGGCAATTCATTCCGAGTTTTGGTTGTTGTATGTGAATGGTGGCAGTATTTACACGGAACAGTCAAACCATACTAGGCATAGTAGCAATCCTCTATCGTTTAGGATACCTACATTAGCCCATTCCGCATCATGTAATTATTTCAATACAGGAGGTAAATGTCCATTTTTGCCTAATTGCAGGTTTAGTCATGCCTGTCAGTCATGTGGCGGAAACCATCCAAAGTCAAGTCGCAGGCAAAGCAAATAATGTGATAGGTTTATGAATTAGGAAAAACACCGCTAAAAATATATCATTTACTCGAATCGTTAAAAAACAACCAGCATAAGGATGCCATATTCTTAACGGAAGGTCTACACAATGGATTTCCATTAAACTACACAGGACCACGATGTGCACGTGAGTCACCTAACTTGTCTAGTAAAGCAAAGCAAAGCAAAGCAGCACCCCAATATCATGAGGGAAAAACTGATCAAAGACATTAATAGGGGTCGAATTGCAGGTCCGTTCAGTAATAAACCATTCCTGACCCTTCAAGTATCTCCGGTAGGTTTAATCGCCAAAAAAGACGGTGATCATAGAATGATTCATCACTTGTCATACCCAGACAGCCAATTTATTAACGATTTCATTGAGGAAAAATACTGCAAAGTCATATATTCAAATATTGATCAGACAGCCGATCCGGTTTTTAAGTTAGGTAAAGGGGCACTTTTAAGTAAAACATATATAAAATCAGCCTTTCGATTACTTCCCATCACCCCATCAGATTTCGATTTACTCGGTATCAAATTTGAAAACCAATATTTTTATGATAAAATGCTTCCTATGGGCTCGTCAGCCAGTTGTGCTATCTGGGGAAAATGTGCATGTTTCCTACATTGGTCGATAGGTGAGAAAACCAAAAGTAGCGACATCCTGCATTATCTAGACGATTTCCTATTTTGGGAAAAAGCTTTCGAGTTCTAGGCCGGGCTTAATGCTATTAAACAGAATTTCAATCAGTGTGTTCAAATTTTGGAGTCCCTATAGCTGAAGATAAAACAGTTCATCCTACAACATGTCTAACTTTTTTGGGGATTGAAATGGATTCCGAGAAAATGGTTATGCGTCCTCCAAAGGAAAAACTCATAAAAACGCAAGAGCAAATACGCAAAGTCTTATCTTTAAAGAAATGCAATCACTGCTTGGTCTACTCAATTTCGCATGTAAAGTGGTCTCCCCTGGTAGAGCATTCTGCAGAAGGCTGATTAATGCCACAAAGCCTTAATCTTAAAATTAGGGTCTCTAAAACCATTAAAGCCGATTTAAACGTCTAGCTTTCCTTTCTTACACATTACAATGGGGTGACTTTGATATCTAATAGAACATGGTTAACAAACATTGAGCTGGAACTCTACACAGATGCAATGGGGGTAATAATGGGGGATTCGGAATTTACTTCTCAGGTCAATGGGCGCACGGGAGATTGCCCGAAAATTGGGTAAAGCAGGGTCTAACTAGGGATATGACCCTCTTGGAGCTGTTTCCAGTGGTAGCCGCTATCTTAACATGGTCAAACAGCTTAAGAAATCGATGGGTTCTTTTCCATGTTGACAATCAAGCAGTAGTTCAAGTTATCAATACCCAAACATGTAAATCTGAGAGAGTGATGAATCTGGTCAGACATATGGTCTTACAATATTGAATACCAATATACGGGTAAGAGCAGTCTATATCCCTTCCAAAGAAACATTATTGCTGACTCAATGTCTCGCTCACAGTGGGGGAGGTTCAGGAGTGCAGCGCCAGAGGCCAATCTCAGCCCGGTCAAGGTCCCATCCTTAATTTGGAAGATTTAAAAGGAATGCAGAGTCTCAGTTCAAAAAAGGATAAGTGTCCGACATTCCTTTTTATCCATTGCGGATCGAACGATCTAACCACAGAAGGTGTTTTAGGCAAGAACATTATTGAAAACATTAAGACCTCAATCCTTCGCTATAAAGCGTTATTCAAAGACATAACAATCATTTGATCATCACTGCTCGCTAGGAGATATTGGCATTTTGCTCCTATCGGCTCAGGGTCCCAGATCGACAAAACAAGAGGGCCATGATGGCCCTGGAATCGCTCACCTGATTTTTTTTTTCACTTTAGCTATATAAGCCCCGCCATCTGGCGGACATAGTTTCCGACCAATCGACTTGGCTTGAAGGAATCTGATAGAGGGTCACCCTAGGAACATTTCTACAAAATTATTTGAAAATCGGCCTGACACTTTTGGAGGAGAAGATTTTTTAAGTTTTCACTATAGCCATAAAAGGCAAAATAGCCCCGACCCCTTGTGGCCATGTTTTTTGACCAATCAACATGGCTTGAAGGAATCTGATAGAGGGTCATCCAAGGAACATTTCTACAAAATTATTTGAAAATCGGCCTGACACTTTTGGAGAAGAAGATTTTTTAAGTTTGCACTATAGCTATATAAGGCAAAATAGCCCCGCCCCCCTGGCGGCCATGTTTTTCGACCAATCAACATGGCTTCAAGGAATCTGATAGAGAATCACCCAAGGAACATTTCTACAAAATAAGTTCAAAATCTGCAAACCAATTTGGGAGGAGAAGAATTTTGAAGTTTTTTTCGTTTCGTTGCCATGGAAACCAGAATTCTGCATGGATCCCAATAAATTGAAGGAATTCTGGTGAAGTCATTGAGAGGATGCTTTCTGTGAAGTTTCATCCCAATTGACCCACTGGTTACTGAGGAGAAGATGTTGAAGATTTTTTAAGTTTTCACTATAACCATAAAAGGCAAAATAGCCCCGCCCCCTGGCGGCCATGTTTTTCAACCAATCAACATGGCTTGAAGGAATCTGATAGAGGGTTACCCAAGGAACATTTCTACGAAATTATTTGAAAATCGGCCTGACACTTTTGGAGGAGAAGATTTTTTAAGTTTGCACTATAGCCATATACGGCAAAATAGCCCCCCCCCCCCTGGCGGCCATGTTTTTCGACCAATCAACATGGCTTAAAGGAATCTGATAGAGGGTCACCCAAGGATCATTTCTACAAAATAATTTGAAAATCGGCCTGACACTTTCGGAGGAGAAGATTTTTTAAGAATTTTGAAGTTTTTTTCATTTCGTTGCCATGGAAACCAGAATTCTGCATGGATCCCAAAAATTTTAAGGAATTCTGGTGAGGCCATTGAGAGGATGCTTTCTGTGAAGTTTCATCCCAGTTGACCCACCGGTTACAGAGGAGAAAATGTTGACGGACGACGGACGACGGACGACGGACGACGACCGACGGACAACGGACGCCGGACATAGGGCGATCACAATAACTCACCCTGAGCACTTCGTGCACAGGTGAGCTAAAAAGTAAATGCAGCCATTAAATCGTTCGTGTTACATACAGGTGGGAAAGTAATCCATAATGACAGTTATATTAAGGTAGACGAGGCTAGTCTGTACAGGACAGATGTGACCCACCTGTCAAATTTAGGAAACAGCATTCTTCTAAAAAAATTGGAAAGCAGCTGTGGCGTGGCAAAATATCAAAATATGGTTCAATATTTTACAGTGGGCTGACCCCATAATGCTGTCTACATGAGATTGTGTTAACTTGTGGGATTTCGACACTATGGTAACATAGGTCGCCGATTCGCCAGTCAAACGTTAAGTCGTAGGCAGTCGGTTGTCTCCCCAGGTCGGGTTGTCACAAAATGGGGTAGTAGGTTATGTCAGTTATTATGGACCTTTGCAGCCAATATTATGCCACTACATTTTACCGATTACAAATTAAAATATTGTTTATGCTATAAAACAGTTGTTCTTAAATATTTGACGCATGCTATAAATCCCAGCACCGTTTGAAGTATTACGGTCGCCATAGAACTTAAGATGTGAATCAAGTGATCTGCAGACTCTTGGAAGTGTTAAATAGCTAGAGGGTATACAATATTGATTTAATACTCTAATCTCGAGAAAAATGTTATAGAACTAATCCATTCTTGAATAAAAGTGTCCCTAATGCATCTTTGAATGGTTTCAAAACGTAAGCTGGATATATTATCAGAATTAATTAAATATGAAAACCCATAATCATCAAGCTTCTGTTTCACTTTATTGAACCAGAAAGAGTTAGAGCGATTTGATATCATAATTTGATCACTGTATACTGTGTACATTAAACTATCTGTATTATCTTTAATTTATCTGAGTGATCTTTCGAGAGCTATTATCGTCAAAGGATATCGACCGAGTTCACCATAAACAGAGAAGTTCGGGGTTTGTGTTCGGACTCCAAGAATGATTTTTCAAAATTTAATTTGCAGTTTTTCAACAGCCTTTAGACAGTATATTACCCAAACATCCGCTCCGTATAGTTTAAATGAAAACAAAGATTACTCATAGCTCTAAGTGCCTGATCATGCAAAGCACTAACAGCATTATGCATTAATCCTGTTTTAGATAATTTAACACCCAAGTAACAAAACTGATCCACTACTTCTAAAATGTCAGCGCCAATAGACCATTCAAAATCACAGACTTTCTTTCTTTTTTCAAAAATACAAAATTTACTTTATTTTCAATCCCCATGTTGTAGCGTAATCCGCAATACTATTCAGCTGGATTTGTAAACTATGTTTATCCGTAGTGAAGAGGACCATTCATTCATTCATTCATATCTTTATTTCCTCCAAATTACAAAGGAGAGTTACATGAACATAACAATGAATTACAATGTATTAATAAGATAAGGTACAGAGAGAAAGAGAGAGAAAGAGAGAGAGAGAGTGGGAGAGAGGGAGAGAGAGAGAGAGAGAGAGAGAGGGGGGGGGAGAGAGAGAGAGAGGGTGGGAGAGAGAGAGAGAGAGAGAGAGAGAGAGAGAGAGAGAGAGAGAGAGAGAGAGAGAGAGAAAGAGTGAGAGTAAATGTGGAAAAAATAATCCATCCTATAATTCAGAATAAAGTGTCATAGCATGTGCAGCTGTACTCAGGCATGGGACAGTATATAAATAACACATTGCTTTGAATTGGACAGTAATATTGTCAGCCTGAGAAGAATACTGTCACCCGAGCCGTAGGTGAGGGTGACAGTATTTCTCCGAAGGATGAAGGATGACAATATTACTGTCCCATTCAAACCAATTTGTTATTTATTTTAGTATACCAAAAAATAGAATTAAATTATTTTATGATCTGTAAAAATTTTCATAGCACAAAAGTAAAACATAGAGCGCGCTACATGTCTAGTTTAAATGAGTTTCATTAACATAAATCGTCCTACCTACGACTAATTTGCATACGGCCGTGAGACAGTAAAACAATTGCATACCGCCGTGAGACAGTACAAAAACTGTTTCATGGTCACGTGGTACATTTGGCTTGACAGTAAAAGTTTGCATACGGGCGTGAGACAGTAAAAAAAATGCATACCGCCGTGAGACAGTACAAAACCAGTGTCATGGTCGCGTGGTACATTTGTCTTGACAGTAAAAATAGCAACTTTTTGTCAATAGGAGTTTTGACAATGAAATTGAGGTATAATAATAATATGGAATGTCCATCATCAAATTTAGCCATGAAATATTGACCACATACGATCAATGTAATATACCATCGATATTATGAAGTCAATATGCCAGACATGTAAACGTTCTGTAAACTCTGGTATTAAACCTCCGAGTAATATACATAGTTTGATATCATCACTAGATGAGTAGAAATAATTATATACCTCGATAAAAAATGTGTAAAATAAGGCATCCACTGCTTTGCTTCTAATTTCTTGTACATAGATACAATGTATTAAGCAGTGTAGAGCTTCATTATTGTAAAATGACCCACATTTACTACAGAGTTTATTAGCATTATAACTCCCCAGAGCAGAAATAATTTTAATGATATTTCTGCGGTGTCGTTTATATTTGTATTTGCATTTACTTATATGCCAAAATATGCTTTCACAGAAAGCTGGATGAATTTTAGCAAATAAGTAAAGGTCCGGATCACTGTTAACTCTATACAACCAGTGCTCAGTGAAAAATGCATTAACAGTCTGTTTTATTGTACTTTTCCATTTCAGACGTTTTGGGTATATACCATCGTTGTTAGAAAACAAATAATTAGTGAGCCCATATGTTTTAAGTATGAAGAAAATATCTGAAAAATATCCATCCTGGATACAGTTTTATAAAAATTATCTTAATAATGTTATTAGGATTCAGAATGCAGAGTTGACCAAACAAGTTTAACTTACGTTTATCAATAATGCATTCCATATTTAATATTTGTAACATGCCTAAGACAATATCAGTTCTTGCAAATTTGTCTACGCCTTGAATAATTGTTTTAGCAAAATCTATGACATCTCTCTAGCTGTAGCAATTCTGATGATTTTAAGGAAAATAGTATTTCACAACCAAAAAGTCCCCCAGAAAGAACTGTGTCATACAGCTTTTTACATGTAAAGGGGTGAAACCCTTTTTCATTCAGACCAATTCTTAACAGAGACATGAATGATCCTCTAATCTTTGAACAGATATCTTTTACAATTTCGGCATTAGACATATAAGTATTGCAAACAACACCTAAGTGAGTATAGTTTACAGTTTCATGTAAAGTGTGGCATCCGATTGACCATTTTCTAGTAGAATTTGAATAATCATGTTTGCTTTCGTTAAAAACAATGACAGAACATATCTGTGGATTATACTCGAATAGCCATTTTTTAGAATATAAATGACAAATATTTAATAATCGATCAAGACCTTTCTTTGACAAACTGAGTAAAACCATATCATCAGCTGAGGTAATGCATGGTATATTAGTATCCTGCATGATAAGTCCGTACCGACTATTATCTAACGTACAGAGTAGTCCATTTATAAAACAAAGGTAGAAAAATGGTGAGCTCAGCCCCCCTTGTCTGGTCCCGACCGTCACGTTAAATGGATATGATTTATATCCTTTGAACAGAACATATGATTCAGACTCATCATACAAACTAATTACAGACTTAAGGGTAGCAGTACTTACTCCAATTTCATGCAGTTTATGGAACAGTCCATTGTGCCAAACCTTATTGAATGCTTGTTTAATATCTAAGAAGCAGGCATACAGTTTGCTTCCATTTTCTCTTGCATGGCAGATATATTCTTTCAGTAAGAAGGATGTCATTGTACAGCTCACACCCTTTTGAAATCCAAACTGTAAAGGGTTTAAGCTGACATTGATATCTGATTTGACAACATCTAAAAGCAAGGCCTCGTATAGTTTTAAAATAGCAGACGACAGAGTAATAGCTCTATAATTTTTTGGGTCATCCTTCCTCTTTTTTCCACCTTTAAACAGTGTGAAAATAAGACCAAATTTCATTTTTTTAGGAATATAGGAAACTTTAAACATGTAATTTGTACAGTTTCAGAAAAAAAAAGAGTGAAGCCCTTTACCCCCATATATAACATGTTCATTATAAAAACAATCATGTGAACAAGCTTTATTTTTGCTCAGTGTAGAGACGGCTTTTGTGATGTCATCAATGTTAAATCGACAGGCATTAGAAAAGCTGTCGCCATATTTAATATGTGACACATTTTCGTCTATTGTTTCGATGAAAGAATTATCGGCCGAATCCGGATCTGATCTAAAAGTATAAATATTACTGAAAAACACACCCCATTGTTTAGCTATTTCCTCCGGATTTCGATTCAACATTCCAAAATGGTTTTAGATACTTTCTATACTTTGATACAGTAAATACAGATGATGAGATACATTGTATCAGGTTATATAACTTGTCATACATATCAGTAATGATAGTTTTACAATTATCCTTATTAATAAGCATGTAAAATTGCATCGAGCTATTCATTAATTGCTCATTCAAATATTGAAAACCTTAATACATGATGTAACATTAGGATATAATGATTTTACCATAGTATCACATTTAGAACTTAATTCCGACGTTATAAGCTTTTGTATAAATAATTCTCTGTTTATAGTGTCAAAACATTTTTCATAATCAATAAAAGCACAAAACAATGGTTTATTATACGACATAATCTTTTGTATAATACAGTGCAGAATAAAAATACAATCAACAGTACTTTTCTTTTCTCTGAAACCGAATTGGAAATCATTAAAAACATCTTCGCTTTCACAATATGACTTATATGTTTCAATGTTAAAATCATGTTTAAACGGTATGTTCCCGGAACGTCGACTCGATTTAATCCCTATCTGGTCGGGGGGACCATTAGAGGGTAATTATGTGACAGGTATATGATGTATTTTTTAAATTTTATGTATGCATAAACAAGAAATATATACATGCAATTTTGTTTATGCATAAACAAGAAATATATACACGTACATGCGAAATTCAAAACATTTGCAGAATTTTCTAAGAATGCAAAATTTGAAACATTTGAGAAAAGTGTAACCTATGATTAGCCTGCATATACGTACAATTTGATATCTTGCTGCACTTCTTGCTTTTTTATTTTTGATATTTGTCAGCACTATTAAGTAAAATATTAGAAAACAGCATATAAATTATAATCACACGAACACATGAACACACTGAGATGCAGAATCCGCATAAGCCATCACCTCAAGAACACCAGTTTCATACCTCTCTTTCAGGATACACAATCTACGATCAATAGTCTGGTAGCGCTTTGCACGATGGCGAGTTGTTCCACCGACAGCTCTCTGTATTAACCCAATATCATTTGCGTTCTGAATGTCTTTAAAAATCTGGATGGCTGTAAATAAGGGTGGGAGTGTTGTGTCATTTTCTTAAGTTTGTGTCATCCCAATCGTTGTCTCTGAGTTTGGTCAGCTCTTCTGTAAACATTGTGGGAATTTGTCTAATTTCTTCTGCGCAGCGCCGAGATATCCTGCTTATGATCTGTTTGGCAACGACGTTGGAATGGCCTGCTGGGTGGTTATGGTTTCGTCTCCCGAATTATGTCGGTATGTCGTTGAATGTAGACAGGAAAGCTTGGCAACCTCGTTCGACACATCTCCAGAAAACCTTGTATTCTCTTCTACGGTTTACGCGATAAATGTATCCGTCAAATATCAAGTTATGACTCCCTTTTCTGTTGATGATGTACTGAACGTTCAGCTGTACGTTTGCCATGATTGAGTATGACTAAGTGAGTGTTGGATTGTTTCATCATGTATACGTAAGTTATTCGTATGTTTCTAACGGTTTTAACTAAATTAACATCAATTAAGTAACAGAACAGTTTATTTTTGTTTTAAAGAAAAAATATCAAAAGGCACAGTTTTTTATTAATTTGTTCAACAGAGACCTTGACAGTTTGAACTTAACTACTTACGACTAGAAAATAATACATTAACGATTAAAAGACAACAACTTAATTGTAACATGCATCTAAATTGTAATTATTCTGATTAATTACCGTCTATCCTTCAGATAAATTTACAGTATGAACTTAATTAATAATGTTAAAAAGTTATTCTTTATCATAATGCATTTAAGCAATCAATCGAAAAAATTGATTCGTGGTATGTATAGTTCTATACCCCTTTTAGGTACACCCTAATCCCGGATTAGTGAAAGGTGTTAAGCGGAAACGAGTCAACGTATCGGGAACAAACCGTTTAAACATACAATAAGAGTCAAGCTTTCTTGAATTGTTAAATTCTGCATCAAACCACGTGTTATCGTGATTTGACTTGTGATCATTGCTATAAGTACAATTGGCGAAGCTATATCCTTAATTGTATTTGAAAAATCACTGCATGATGGTGAGTCGGGAATAAAGTCATTTTATGTAATATTATCGACATTTCGGTCACATACAACAAAATCTGGACTATTACCTACAGTGTCATATTCGTTTCAGTCGACGAGTTTCGTAAAAACAATATCAAATAAGCACGAATGTAAGATTCTATTTATCACATAACACCATAAAAAGATTG
>JASEVX010000040.1:1382500-1524302 GCA_031761405.1 Serripes groenlandicus | reverse complement strand
AAACATAGTGACAAAAGAACAAATTGCTCAAAACGAGCAATTTCTCCTTTTGCCACAATGTTTTCCACTTTTTGTCATAGGTTATCCATTCAATTATGGAGATTTTCTATGTTTTGACAAAATACGTTCAAAGTCGTCTGCTGCAGTATTGTCGTATGAGGGAAAGGGTTAAGCATGCTGCACAGGCTTACCCGGACAGACACTTTTCGCCTTCTGTAGATTTTCCGTATCAGAAATCATTACTCTATACCACTAAAACAAAATGTGTCGGTCCGGATCAGTCTGCACGGACTGAGCAGGCTGATCTCGGTCGATACATTACGCAGAGGCCATCTTGTTGGTTTTCTTGCGGGACGGCTCATATAAGGTTGAAAGAAGCTCAAAACACCATTCAAACAAAGTACTACAAATACCTGCTGTTAACATCTCTGTCTGCATGGGCTTGGTTACTCGGACACGAATGGACCATCATGGATCGTCCAATCAGATCCCACACCTTCAACCTATCCGACACAAATCTGAACTCGGCACGCCCATCATTGCTGACCTCTATATCCCCGATATCGCCCGCAGCTTTCTTCTTGAGAAACAAAGAACAGATAAGCACACAAATGTGAGCGGTGGCAAGGGATTAAGGGTCTTGTTGCAAACAGTTCACCTTTTCCCACAAATAGATGCAGACAACTTTTGAAAACATTCAGACAAAAGGAGAAATCGCTCAAAACGAGCAATTTCTCCTTTTTTCAACTCTTTTTCAATAATAATACCTTCATTTTCAGAGTTTTTCAAGTATCTCGAGTAGATGTTTTCAAAGTTGTCTGCTTCAGATTTGTTTTATGTGGGAAAGAGTTTAATACTGCATAAGCCCAGGCCCCACCAGGTCCTTCACTGTCCACCCATATAAAACATTAACCACATTCAGAAGCTTCTTCACACCTTTGCAACAGAAGACTTTTTAAAAACAAAGTGGCATAAGGAAAAATTGCTCATAATGAGCAATTTCCCCTTTTGCCACAATGTTTTAAACTCTATTACAAAATTATTCTTTCATTTATAGATATTTTCAGTCGGTAACAGCAGATTGGGAATAAGTTAAGAAGAGCCAACAACACAACATATATACTACAGATACAGCTCGTTGTTCCAAGTTTAGTTTATACCATTTTGTTTTCAAGTCAACTGCAGAAAACTAAAATTACCAGTGAGTCTATGAAAGTAGATGCCTACAGGCAACATGTCAAGTCCGCTCCAAAGGTTTTGTCACAAACATAGAATTATTCCATGCAACTGCAACACAGACTGACAAAGAGTTGACCTGATAGCAGTTAATTAATGGCCTAGTTATCCACTCGGCTAACGAAGTTTGCGAGGGGATATAGTAACGGGACTGTCCGTTTGTTTGTTCATTCGTTCGTTCGTTCATTCGTTTGTCCGTCAGTAACAACCTTGTGACCACTCTACATTGAACATCCTTCGATCGATCTTAACCAAACTTGGTATACAGTTAGTATATGGCAAGGTCTAGAAACCTATTGTTTTCAAGGTCATAGGTCGAAATTTGATTTTGACTATTTTCCCATATCAACAACCTTGTAACCACTCTACATTGATCATCCTTCCACCGATCTTAACCAACTTAGTATACAGTTGGTATATGGCAAGGTATAGAAGCCTATTTATATTCAAGGTCATAGGTTAAAGGTCAAGGTCAAAAATGGACTTTGACTATTCCATATCAACAACCTTGTGACCCCTATACACTGAACATCCTTCGACCGATGATTTAATACCGAGGGGATGCATCCGCTTTGCGTTGCCCTTGTTAATTACGCGTCAAAACGTTTCTATAAGTGAGAAAGGGTTTGTTTTAACTTCTGCCACCATCATCCCATCATGGTGTACATGTGTGCCCAGTAACAATTTACAATATTGTGAGATTTAATGTGAAAATGATTATCCTATAAAACATTTGTGACAAGAACAATTATATTTAATTGAAATTGTTAATGTATGAACTGCTCCGAACTATGAAATTATCTTATTTACATGATATTTCAAAACCAATATATGTTAAATGTTGTTATTGGCACAATTTTATCATATTTTCCAAAAATGACCCATTTCATTGTTTTTTTAGTCCGTATAGTAACATCCTTAATTTTCATAATATAGTATATGATTTAGAAGTTTATAAATAGCATATGTTAAAATTGATAGCCACCACAAACATACATGCCAAAAAAACAAAAAACACATTTTTTAAAATGTTCTTCCATGTTTTCTTTAGTCGAGAACACTTCACGGAATGTAATCATGTGACTTTAAATTCCTATGCTGTCATAAGCAGTTAATAGACAACATGTTCAAATGTGAGAGAAAAAATCAACAACAGGTTTTCTACTAAATTCAAAGTACTGAAAGTACATAATGCGGGGAATGTTGGCTCTAGAGTGTTAACAAAATGTTCATTCAATTTGACCAAGTGACTTACTTTTTGACCAGAACTTGACCTAGATATCATCAAGAAAAACATTCTGATAAAGTTTTAACATGCTCAAGCTAAAAATGCAGTATCTAAAGTGTTAACAAGATTTTACTTCAATTTGGCTTAGTGACCTAGTTTTTAACCCGGCATGACCCATATTCAACCTTGAGCTGGATATCATTAATACAAACATTCTGCCATTCAAACTGCTAAAGCAAAAATTGCGGCCTCTAGAGTGTTAACAAGCTTTTCCTTCAATTTGACCTAGTGACCTACTTTTTCACCCATCATAAACCATGCATACCTTGTCTGAAAGTGAAAGTAGAATATGCAAAAAACATGTTTAATCCTAGCCTGATTTGTGTTAAAATGACGAAAACCATCTTTGTGGGATGAATTCTTTCTCGCATAATACATAACACCCCATTTTTATTATTTTTTTATTTTAATGCTAAGAGATAATTATTTTCAATGATATAGGTTATCCTATCTGTAAAAATGTGACAATTGATGCATGAAACGTTTTGATTTACATGGTAACAAAGAAGAAATTGAATTGGTGTAATGTAATTCAAAGTAGAATTCTGTTAAAAGCTATAAAAACAGAAGATAAACCAGTATTTGTGAATATTTAAGTATTTTTTTTAAATGTTAAATCAATAACATTCACATTTACAAACAAATACTATGATTAAAAAGACAATACAAAATACATTTATCATCTTGTTATTCTCAATAAATGATTAACGCTTTGCAACATATAGGAGCTTTTTGGCGCCCTGTCAGCATACGTATTTTGAAAATATTTTGGCAAAAGAAGAAAATGCTCATATCAAGCAATTTCTCATTTTGCCACAATGTTTTCAAAATCTAGTAAAAAATAAAACTTTCATTCATAAACAGTTCCAACACGTCTAATGAAGATTTGAAGTATTTAAGCCTTATCATATGCAAATCAATCTTCAGTGGTTTTGCAATTTGTTGCAGTTACAATCTTGTATAGCCATTTTTCTCACAAGATGACAACCAGTGAAGATCCTGAACAGACTGTGTACATATAGTGCGTCTTATCATTATATATGCACATACTTAATTGGATCTGTGCAACGTTTATAAAAGCCACTGTGTTCCTTTTCACATTAATGGAGATAAAACATGCGGCCAATCCTTGGCTCAAACCCAGGACTTCTCGCTTTCAGTCCGATAACTGTTTCCACTGAGTATATATATGTACATGTAGAAGTTCTTACTGCGAGACACAAAGCTAAAGCTAGAAGTGCAGCCCCGAAGACTATTTTATCATTAAGAAGTATTGTATTTCTTATTCATCAGAGCCTGTTTGTATCACAAAGGCAGTACTTCATACCGGTAAACAAATCGACGGCGATTTTTTCCCGCAAATAGGTAATTTGTATGAACTTTGCTTTACCGTTTGCTATACCGTCCATCCAAAAATTGTGTCCAGAGTGAATTTTTCGATGCAGTCACGATACTCGTTCGTTTTGATTGGATGAAAAGAAAATATCGAAACAAAAAAAAAGTCTGGAGAAAATAATTGAATATGATAATACGTACTCGAGCACATGAATTCTATGTGATATCATTTGCGTTTAATAACACTCTTCGTCTATATTTCTAAAACGAGTTCAAATAACAACTCATAAGGGTTTTCTGATTTTCCGGCAATTACAAATCAAAATTCCTGTAATATGACGTCATAATATGACGTCATTGTTTTAGCTTAACGCAAATGATGAATAGATAACCAACCAAAAGGAAAACGAAAGAAATAATAGGAAAGGATAGTTTGACTCGTCACAAATGTAGTTCCGTAAATTATAGAATCGTTTCATTTCAAATACTTTATGAAGGGCAAGTTGATTATTGTTTGTACCTGACATCATGATTTCATGGATTTAAATTCTTGGCCATATTTTAAAGTTAAATATAAGCCTAACCTGATGATGATTTTTATTTTCTTTCCTTCTGTCGGTAGGACTCGTAAATAACTGAGTGTGCTGCAAGCAAGGGGCTAACTGCAGTTCACGGGGAATTTTTACCGATCACAAAAGTTAATAAATGTTTACCCGAAATAGGTAGCACCTATACTCATATTAGTATTACAATGTCACGAAGATAATACGATAGTTCGACACTTTTACGCCCGTAACAGTTGAACACACCTCATGTAAAGCGAGGCGAGAAAAGAATCGCCTACCTAATAAATATTCATTTAAAATCGGCCCGCATGAGATACCTTACAGCGATAATCTTAAAACAAAATTGGAAGTTTAACAGTGTTTAAAAAAGATGTCATTCTTTGATGTTTTTTCTTTTTTATTATTATTGTAAGCAAACACACCAGTAATCAAATCTCTCGCTTCCATGGCGAGTACTTTACAGACTGAACCGGTCCGATTATACTCCTCCTTTGACGCGACGTGAGATACGTACCGCCTACTAATTAATATTGATAGAAATCAAGTATGCTTAAAAACAGAGGTCGAGGAGACGGGATACTGTTCAGCGATATTCCGAAAACGAAAGAAGAAGTTAATCATACTGATAGCCTAGGAAAAATGTTTAAATAAAAGATATTCACGTGAAACATTGATGTTTTGAACGGTTTATAAGGTAAGCAATACAAACAAGTCATTACAAAAAAGTGTTCTCTCTTATCTTATAATGTTAAGGTGGTGTCATTTGCCGATATAGAGTTTAAGTGGGTGGGGTATGTGAATTCTGAATTTCATGAAAGTTCAATTGTATTTCTGACTGCGGTATTTTTTTAAAATTAGTGCCCAAAAAATAATTCAAATGTTATAGATGGTACCCTAAAAATTTGCTGGTCGACAATTTTTTCTTGAACAGCCCTTACACGAACTCTAATTGCCATTCAACATTTCAATTTCTCACCTTCAGAGTGCAGCGTTCTTTATGTTATATCTCACTGTTGTCTGTATTTACTGCCACAGCAAGACTTTATATAACTAGGTTAACAATATCTTAGAATGTCATTTATTTAACAATAGTAGAAATATACCAAATCACCATTTTCAGATTGACTATAAACTAAACAAGAGGGCCATAGTGGCCATAGATCGCTCATCTGAGTAATGAAATGAGATTTCTAATGCAAAACACATGATAAAGTCTCAAAGTGCTGAAATGAAAAATGCAGTCTCCAGAGTGTTGAAAATATTTTCCTTAAATTTGGCCTAGTCTGTCCTGTCCGTACGTCTGAGTGTCCGATTGGGGGTCTTAGTTGGTCAGAGGTTTGACATAAGACAAAAGAAAACAATACTATTTATGACAGACATAAAAGTAAGATTGAGATCGACGTCCGTCGTCAACAATTACATCTACCCTTTAAACTCTCTAGATGCCACAAATCTCAACATTTCTTCACTAAACTTCCATCAAATATTGGTCATTTTGGAGACTTGTTTTTAAAAAAGGTCATTTAGTAAATGCTTGTGAAATTTCTACAGGCTACATTTCCACTTAATCGGTACATCAGAACCTGATCAGAACATTCGTTTTGATGTCATATCGGTCAATTTTGAAACTTGGTCAGACGATGTCAAACATTATGTCACTGGGTCAACTTTTAGGGAGACCCTTTAAACACTCTAGAAGCCAAATTTCTCATCCGATTGCATACCGAACACCCATCACCATGTAATCTCCGTAAACTAGATCACTAGATCAAAGTTTAAAACTTTGTGACCAAGCTAGAGGCCACGTTTCTCATCCGATCTTCATGAAAGTACATACAACATGTTTATCTATCCAATTTCTGGACACTATGAAACAGGGTCTCTATGGACCAAAAACTAGCTAACTGGGTCAACATTTAGGAATGTTTGTGAGGACTCTTTAGGTCACATTTCTCATCCAATATACATGCAATTTTATCAGAACATTCATCGTTATTAGATATCAAGCAATATTTAGATGTACTCTTTGAACTATTTAGAGGTCACATTCCTCACCGTTTCTTCACTAAGCTTCCATCAAATATAGGTTAACTTGGGTAGAAGGGATCGCTAAGTCATGATTTAGAAAATCCTTGTGAAATCTCTATAGGCTACATATTCGATAATTGGTCAAATGAGAACATGTGTATTAATCAAATCGCGGTGAAACTTGGTAACGTGTGTTAATAAACAAGGTCAGTAAGGTCAAAATTAAGTTACTATTGTGAACGATCTATAGGTCACATTTCTCTTCCAATCTACATGATATTTTATCAGAACATCGCTATCCAATCTCAGTCATGGTTTTTTTCGAAATAAAGGTCATGATCAGGAAAATCCTTGTGAAATCTCAAAAGGCTACATATGTCTACATTCGGTTTCATTACATCTCGGTTAAGTGCGATAATGGGTCACATGAGATCATGTGTATCCATCCCATCGCGGTGATTTACGTTCTTAAACTAAGTCACCAGGATCACATTTAAGACAATCTTATGAATACCCTATATGTCACATTTCTCTCCCAATCTACACAAACTTTTATAAGAACATTCATTGTTATCAAATCTTAGTCATGGTTTATTTCGACTTAAAATCGAACTCATTTAAACCTTGTGAATACTATTATTTTTTACATCAACTCATCATATAATTTCCCAAAAACGTACAACTTCACAAAATCATGGAGTCAAAAAACAAGGGCACAAGTTAAACATTTAGAGAAACTTTGTGAACTCTCTAGATGCCACATATTTCGTTCAATCTTCATGGGAGTTCATCAGAACATTCGTTTTTATCTAATCACAGTCAAGTTTGAAACTTGGTCGCAAGGTGTCAACATCTATAACCAAACCTTATGCACACTCTACGGACCACACTATTTACCTATTCTTCATTAAAGCTAATTGAAACAATCGTCACCTTCAAATAGTCTATGTACAGAGCCTATGTAGCTATGTCGGTAGCGACACGGGCTGTCTATCCAAGGGTTGTGAGTTCAAACCCAACATTCCTTCCGACGTTTGATAAAAGTCATAGTGACAAGCGAAATATGACTTCAACTAATGGTATCATAGTATATGTGGAAAAGCTGACAGTTGCTTTGAAAGAATGCTGTGTGTATTACTAGTGTAAGAAAGCCAGGAAACACTGGTCGCCGTGATATAACTGAAACATTGTTGAAAACGGCGTTAAACTCAAATCAATCAATCAATATTATGTATGTCTTTATTTGATTCAACCTCAACCTTACTATCATGTCTGTCATGAACGTATTATAATAAAAGACCAGCACTTTTAAAAAGAGAAATGTGTACACAAAAGTAAATTTATATTATTCCAATTTCTCTCATAATTTGAAGTCTCAAAACCTTTTCTAATCTTCCCTCTTACTCGGGCTATACTGCCATTTGTGTGAGCCAGACAAATATAGTGAAATAAATTGACAGTGTATATAGAACATGATACAACATATTTGCATGCCAAATCTTACATTTTAGCTCACATGAGCAAGAAGAGCTCGATGTGAGATATTGTGATCACTTTGTGTACAATGTTCGTCCGTTGTGCGTTTTCCGTCGTCAACATTACATTTTAAATCTCTAGAGGCCACAAACATCACCCTATCTTCACTAAACTTCTATCAAATCTCTGTCAACTTACAAGCATGGCCAGATGGGGTCAACAACTAGGTCACTAGGTCATAATTCAGAAAATACTGGTGAAAACACAAGAGGCTACTATTTTCACTTAATCAGCACGACAGTTCTTCAGAACATTCATTTTCATAAAATCTCTGTGAAGGTCGAAACTTGGACTCAAATTCTAGGTCAAATTTTAGAGAAAGCCTTTATAACTTTATGGGCCACATTTCTCATCCGATTGTTAATAGAAAGTCACGTAAGGTCAACATTTGATCACTAGTTCAAAGTTTAAATAATCCTTGTGAACCCGCTAGAAGCCACAATTCTCACCAGATCTTCATGAAAGAACATGTATACCTATTACATGTGGTTAACGGTTGAAACTGGGTAATGAGGTACCATAGTCAATAGGTCATCTTTTTAGAAAAAAACATTGTGAATACTTTTCAGACCTCTTTTTTCTTCATCTAACCGTCATGTAAATAATTCAGAACATTCAATTTTACGAATCCTCTGACTGGAAATTGGGTCACATAGAGTTGAAAACAATGTCACTATAGTTAGAAATTAAGACACACCTTGTGAACACTCTAAAGGTTACATTCGTCATTCAATTTTCATGACAGTTTATCATAATATTAGTTTCCATGACAGTTTATCATAATATTAGTTTCCATGACATTTCATCAAATGTGAAACTTTATCAGAACATTCGTCACCTTTAAATCTCTGTCAAGTAAGCCCGCCCATGCAAAAAAGGTACAAGTTTGCATTTTGAACAGTGTTGGTTCAGATCAACCTGTATATCAGCTCCGTCTAATCATAATCTACACAAATTGATAAAGCTTATGGACATGTAAAGTAATATTTGAACGTTGAGTATATTGATTAGACTATGCACAGGCTGGTCAAGTACTACACTATTTACAAAAGTCAACTTGTATCATCGAAAAATGAAGATTCGCACATTTAAGCGAAGCGAATACAAAATAATACAATAGGGTTTTTTTTATTGGGGGGGGGGGGTGGGGGGGGGGGGGGGTCAGTTTCGGCTGGTTCACGCTTCTGAAAAAAATCGTATTTATGCTCACAGTTATTCATACTCATTACGCAAAACTGCACATTATCGCCAGACTGTGAAAGAAAAACATATAAGGAGCATTGAGGATACCTTTTCCAATGGACGGGCTTATACAATATATAACATGTCGGATAACATTTCGGAATGAACACACTACATGTTAAGCGTTTGTATTAAGCGTTCGTTATTATTTTCTTTTTCAGGAGAAGGTAACAAACTGCGCATGCGTACAACATAATCATGGCTTCTGGATCCCAATCTCTGTATAAAGGATCTGACGAGATATACAACCAAGACTGTGACGTTTGTCTGTCAAATGGTAAAACATCGGAGGCCATATCGTACTGTAACATATGCTGTGAGTACCTCTGTCAGTCTTGTGGTATGGCACACAGAGGGTCTAAGTTGACGAGAGATCATACACTTCTGACGGGGAGTAAGATACCATCAGGATCCACAAAGGTAAAGCCAACGTTACCATTTATGTTCTGTGATACACACAAAACATCGTTACTCGATATTTACTGTACCACTCACGATGAGGTCATTTGTCCGGCCTGTAAAATGACGAGCCATACATCATGTCATACAGGCGATGTCCGCAGGCACAGTGCTAAACTTGATGTTGGAAGAGAGCTTAAGAATTTCGCTAATCGACTGAGAGACTTGACAAATAGATATGACAACCTTACAAAGCACAGACACATTGATAAATCAACCGTGATGTCTCAGGTACAGAATTGCTTCAGCGGCATGCAACAATTTCGCAAGTATATAAATTTCGTGCTAGATAATCTTGAAAAGAAAATGTCCTCTGAAATCCGACAAATGGAAGAAACCATGACGAAAGAGATTGACGGTCACCTGACGTTAGCCGGTGATATTATACACCAAATCGGGGATCTGGACAAATCTTTGTCTGAATGTGAGAAAACGCGGGAAACTGACGTCATGTTTGTCGGGTTGAAGAAAGCGTCTTTACGAGCAAGTGAATATAGTCATATTGTTGATAAAATCGAGAAAGACATTTACCCAATAGATATTCAATTTCAACCCAATGTCATCTTATCTGACATGATCCAGCAGTTACAATCACTAGGCACTGTCGCTAACAACCGACCAGTTCATTCCGGTCAAAACCCAACTTCTATACTGAACATTTCTGTGAAGGAGAAACGGGCAATAGACGTGACGTCAAATGAAATATGGGGATGTGCATTTATGCCTAACGGACATGTCGTACTCGCATGTGGTAATGATGGTCTTAAATTGTTTGATGAAAACTTCCTTTTAAAAGCCCAGTTATCCGTTTTTTCATTGGCCGTGTCTACTATCAATGAGACTGACGTCATAGTTACACAAAGTTACCTTAAACGACTCCAGCAGGTAAGAATATTCCCGGGGATGAAGGTGAAGAAAACATTGAAGATGGATAGAAACTGTATCGGTGTAGATGTTTATGGTGACGAGATATACGTTACCTGTCATGATGCTCCCGGTAATGGTGAAGTACGAGTACTCAACATGGACGGTATAGTACAGAGAAGGTTGGGAGTAGATAAAGGTAACTATATATTTACAACGCCTAACCATGTTAAAATTAACATGGACGCGAGTAAGATATTTGTATCTGACTGGGACACTCACACTTTAACATGTTTGAACAATCAAAGTCACGTGATATACCGGTACTCTGACACAGATTTGGAGACACCCGTCGGAATGTATGTGGATGGAGAAGATAACCTGTTAGTGTGTGGATTGAACTCTCACAATGTACATATGATCCAACATGATGGTAGACAAGAGAAAATGTTGTTGTCAGGGAAGGACGAGATACACTTGCCATCCTGTATATCGTACAGACCCAGTGATGGTTGCCTAATGGTTGGTTTACATAAGGAAGCTAAAACTGATCAAAAGTTGATCATATTCAATACTAGATAAACTCATGACTGTCCCGGATAGCCATTTCTGTTATAATGTCTTATAACATGCCGAGGATTTCGTAGAAAAGTCGTTTTCTATTTGCTTACGTACTAAGTACAACGCTTAGTAAATAAATAACAAAGTTGTTTTTACTGCTATTAAAATAATAACGGAAAAGTTTGAAATTGACGATAATTTGAATAGCTGTCTTTTCCAACATTGTTGACAATTCCGATTTGCATGTGATAGATTAGCATAGACGGGTGATAGCAGTCCCCGTAATAATATTAAAGATGTGTTTTTGAGACAGTCATTATTTTAGCTGCCTGACTCGAAAGTGGATATTCAGAAGTTTTGAAAAATATTGGTAGTTAAGATCAAACTATGTATACTTCTTGTATTTGTAATGTCGGCGTCTTCTGGTCACAAAGTTAAAATGGCATGGGGAATTTTATCGATGGTCTATTTTGTCCGGGTTTTCGTTCTTCAAACGTGACTTTGACGGTGTGGACGACTAGCTAGCCGATGGGGAAGATCCTGATCAGAATGTATAAAGGTTAAGACTGATCTCTATCTTCACTTATCACAAAGTCCATTTCTATTGCAATCTAGAAAAGATTCCAGTAGACTATTAGTATTATCTGTTTAGAAGTCACAACATATCGTGGTAAAACGATAAGGGTCAATATTACTCTGCCCATTTATTCAGGCTGAAGAGGGCACAAACACTGTAACATGTTTGACAAATAATGGTCACGTGATATACCAGTACTCTGACACGGATGTGAAGTCACCGATCGGAATGTATGTGGATGGAGAAGATAACCTGTTAGTGTGTGGTGCTACTTCTCACAATGTACATATGATCCGACATGATTGTAGACAAGGAAATATATTGTTTTCAGAGAAGGACGAGATACACTTGCCAATGTGTATATCGTGCAGACCCAGTGATGGTTTGCCTAGTGGTTGGTTTACACCCGAACGCTAAAACTGATCAAAAGTTTGTCATATTCAGTACTAGATAAACTCATGGGGTTCCCGGATAATCATTTGTATGCCAATGACTTCGAAGAAAAGTCGTTTCCAATTGGCCTACGTACTAAGTACAACGCTTAGAAAATAGATAAAAAGTTGTTTTTACTACAATTGAACTAATTACGGAAAAGTTTGAAATTGACCATAATTTTAATAGCCGTCTTTTTCTACATTGTTGACATTTCCCATTTGCGATTTGCGTGTGATAGATTAGCACAGATGGATGATAGCAGGCCCTGTAGTAATATCTAAAATGTGAATTTGAGCCGCCTGACACAAAAGTGGATATTCAGAAATTTTGAAAAATATTGGTAGTTAAGATCAAACTTGGTATACTTCTTGTATTTGTAATTTCGGCGTCTTCTGTTCACTAAAAGTCAAAATGAAAAGAGAAATTTTGTCCATGGGATCTTTTGTCTCGTTTTCCTTTCTTCAGACGTGATTTTGGCGGTGTGTACGATTAGATGGTCGTTAGAAAAGGTCCTGACCAGACTCTATATAGGTTAAGGCTGGTCTAGATCTTCACTTATCAAAACGTTCTTTTCTTTATACAATCTAGAAAAGATTCCTGTAGACTTTTTGTATTATCTGTTTAAAAGTCACAACATACTCTGCACATTCATTCTGTAAATTATATCTAATTCTTTTTAAATGTAATTACTTGAAATATTTATATTTAACAAGATCCATAATTAAAGGCAATTATGTAGTAAAAACTGTTAAATAAGCTTTGTATATCAAATATTGTCATTTTTTACTGCAATTCCGACGTTTGACAAAAGTCATTGCAGCATGCGTCATTCGTCTTCCAAGCAGCCAGTTGCTTGGGAAGATTGTTGTGTGAAGTACTGTTGTGAGAAAACCAGGAAATGCATGAGTAGGTGAACTGGCCGCCGTGATATAACTGAGAAATTGTTAAAAACGGCGTTAAACCCCAATCAATCAATTCGTCTTCCACCAATGGGCTAGGTCTATGTGGAACAGCAGCCAGTTGCTTGGGAAGATTGTTGTGTGGAGTACTGGTGTGCGAAAACCAGGAAACACATGAGTAGGTGAACTTGCCGCCGTGATATGACTGAGAAATTGTTAAAAACGGCGTTAAACCCCAATCAATCATTTTCATTTTACTGCAATTGCTTGAAATGTTCATTTCATTAAACTTTTATTAACCAATTTCTTTTAATTTTATATTTTAATGAGTATAATTATGTGTTCAAATTGTTAAAGATTTGTGCCGCTTCAACCAATAATTGGTTGTGTCGCAAAAAAAACAGTGAGGATGTGGTTGAGCCTTATCGTACCCGTAGTCTCTTCAAACACCAACCACGACCTTCTCAGTTAGTGTACAATTAGACAAGTTACGGATAAAATTTCGAGAAAAAAAATGTAGCCCCACCTGTAACTTTCATCATCACCCTTTATGCAAAACATGTACGCATTATTCTGATCAGGAACTACACGCTTTGCCATCTTATCAATAAACCATTGCAGTAGCTTTTGGTATTAAATGAAAACACTGAACACGCTGTAGGAATGTGCGGTTTGATCTGAATCAAAACGGGTCACAAATGTCAAAAGTCCTTATATCCTGTATTGGGGATCTTATTAGTTTGTGTATCAAAACATAACGTAAGTGGAATTAATACCTTCATCAGGACATGTTTTCTAGATCATATACGACCATAAACAGTGATAAGAGCAGAGTAAATAACATGTTCGTCTAAGCCCTCACTTTAGGCTCGAAAGACAAGACGAATTGGTTAGGTTATTTTAAAGATATTACCCCCATACCACACATCAATACAGTAAGAACAATTAGTACTTTAACAAATATCCAAGTATTAATAGGCTGAGCCCTCACTGTTGGCTTTAACCCATGACATGTGTGTTTGTTCGTTTTACAGAATTTAACATCATTCCTTACTTGAATACAAAAAGAGCACTTTAAGGACGTTTAACACGTATCCAAGTATTAACATCTGAGTCCTCACTGTTCGCTGTTAAGCCAAGACGTGTTTGTTTGTTAATAAATTATACAGAAACTAACATCATAACACATATGAATGTATACCTACAGAACAAACAGTTTGGACTTTAATATAAATACATAAGTATATGTATTAACAGGCTCGTCTGGATCCTCATTGTTCGCTTTTAAGTTTTTAGGTGTTTTAATATTGTATATGTTAATTATACAGTAACCAGCATCACAAGACATTTGCATGCATACATATATCTATAGTGCGAACAATTTTGACGTTAGCATGCCTGAAGAGGCTCGTCTGAATGTGTAGGTGTTTGTTAGTTCATTACAAAGAAATTAACTCGGTTAATCCTATATGTAAGGTATAAATATTTTGTTGTCGGTATTTTGTTATATCCCTTATACATATATAGTTTGTGTTATATAACTTTGTATATTTTTATGTTAGAATTTAGATGCATGTACTACTGAATAATGCTTAATAAACAGTGTATGCTTACAATTTTGATATATTTTATTGTTCAAATGTACTCCCTTGAATACATGATCCACGGCTGACACTACTCTAATACTGATTCGTATTAGGGGCAGTTAGAATAAGAGACTAGGATTCATCACTACAGATAGACTCTGTTTAGTCATCGCTTTCGAGGTGGACACTCTTATAACTACCCAACCAATTTAGAAGTTATTTCACAAATTAATTCGAACCAGGAACCATTAGAAAGAAATGTCTGAACTCTACCTTACACGTAATTTATGTCGTTGCCATCTCTCTCGAGGCTAGCACTCGAACAGAACCACTACCCCACCGAGACAGTTCTTAGTTCACACACGGATTCAAACCAGGAACGATTTGAATAAGAGGTACGAGCTCTACATTACAAATAATAATACTCTTGAACAAGAGGTCCGAACTTTACATTACACGTATTTTATGAGAGTCATCTCTCTCGACTTTCGAGGCGGGCGCCCTAACCACTACCATCGATATAGTACTTATTTCAAAAACTGATTCAAACCAGGAACCAGTTGAATAAGAGAGGTCCGTAATTTATGTAGTTGTCATCTCTCGAGAGACGGGCACTCGAACCACTACCCAGATAATACTCTTGCACCAGAGGTCCGAACTCTACATTACAAATAATTTATGTCGTTGTCATCTCTCTCGAAGCGAGCAGTCGAACCACTACTCCACCGAGATAATACTCTTGAACAAAATGTCCGCCGAACTCTACATTACAAATAATTTATGTCGTTGTCATCTCTCTCGAGGCGAGCAGTCGAACCACTACTCCACCGAGATAATACTCTGGAACAAGACGTCCGAACTCTACCTTACACGTAATTGTTGTAGTTGTCATCTCTCTCGAGGCGGTCACTCTAACCGATACCCCAATCGAGATAGTTCTTATTTTACAAACTGATTCAAACCAGGAACCATTTGAACAAGAGGTCCGAACTTTACCCTTCACGTCGTTGAAAACATTCGCGAGGTGGGCACTCTAACCGCTACTTTTATACCATACGTCCGGATTTTAACCATTACAGCATTAATTGTGTTTGGTTTTGAGCTTTGCGACGCTTTCAACAGCTAAGGTCATATTGCAGCGGACAGGAAAGATGTTCCCACACCTTATATTTACATCGAGATAAACAGAGATAAGGTAGGAAACCAATACCACCCCACCTGCTGGAGCTCAAGAGATGCATTGACTGCAATATTGCAGACCCTTTTAGCCGGTATATTGTATAGTTGTAAACACATCCGAGGTAGTAAAAAGCGTTCCCCGTATCAATATCCTAGTCCCTTTAAAGTACACGATTCGTTAACGCTTTACTTTGCACTGGTGTATTTTTAACGAAATACCCCAATTATTACAGAGGTGCCAGTCTCGTTTAAAATCTAAAAATAGCATTTGACTATATATTGACAAGGTACATTTCCTATTCTACGGCCCGGGACATCACTGATGTGACTTCTTTTTTTTTAATTATTCGACATTTTTTGCTGTATCAATTTATGACAAAGCGCCTTATACATATATATACTTTATAATATTCAAATGCTATTTTTAGATTTTACACGATACTGGCACCTGTGAATTATTACAGATGGATCTTAAATTGTGTTACTTGTTTTTTACTGGGTGGACGTTAACCGACTAAACAAACCTGTCCTTTTTGGAAATGTAGAAGGTTTACTATTGAACCCGTACTCGGGAAAAAGATAAAAGTTGGCATCCGTGAACGGTGTAGAACCAGATCATCGTGTACACTAACACCGTCTGATCTAGATCTACACTGTCCACGTATTACTTGAACAGTTTGTTAGAAACTTCTGTCAACTCGTGTAGATTCTGATAAGACGGAGCAGATGCAGTTCTTAACCTAGTACTGTTCAAACATGCCAACTTGTATCGTTTCATACGTAGAGCAGAGTGTGGTTGTAAGAGCGTCTGCCTCGGGGGCGGCTGAGTACAGGGTTCGATCCCCATTCTGGTTGGACCAAAAGTTTTAAAAATGGTCATACAATATTACCTCTTTTGTGCTTAAGGTGGTGGGGATAGCATAATTGTCCGCATGTGAAGGGGGCAAGTGTCAGCCATTCGAACGCGGAGCTATCCTATTTAAACCAGACCCGAATTTCGCTACAGTAGCAAATGCTCGTGAAGCATTTTGGTCTGATTCAAATCATATTTACGCCGAGCAGGAATATGTAATGGTTGAAAACAGCGTCCCCTTAACCCTCTGTCACAAACAGCAAATTGACAGCAGACGACTTTGAAAATGTCTAGAACATGCTATGGAAATCCTCTATCAAAGAAAACATCACCGTTAAAACAGTCAAAATATAAAATCGCATTCCTAGTACAGAAACCTGGACTTTGATAGAATAATCATTGATAACATTTGAAGAAAAAACATTGTATCAAAATGAGAAATTGCTCTTTATGAACAATATCTCTTTTTGCCACAGTGTTTTCAATAGTCGTCTGCTGTAGAGGCGTTTCAACGCGTTAAGGTAAACGATCGTCAATCTAGATCGTTAAAATATAAAGTGTAGTTTTCTGTGTCCAGGATCGGTGACAGTAAGTTTTTTAAAATGTATTAACCCTTTCCCTCATATAGACGCTTTCTGACGCCTTTGCAGCAGACGGATTTTTGAAAACATGGCAACAAAAGAAGAAATTGCTCAATACGAGCAATTTCTCCTTTTGTCACCATGTTTTCAACTCAATTTAATTATTGTTCTTTCAATTAAAGGGTGTTTCTCGGCTTTTTTCCTAGAGGTTTTCAAAGTCGTCTGCTTCAGATTTGTTGTGTGTGGGAAAGGGTTAACCCTCCACGTACACCAACTTTCAAACACTTTTTTATAATAGTCTCGTCAGTTCCGCTGAACTTAAACCATCCGTTATACATGTTAAATATCCTTTTATTTATTAACCCTTGCCCTCATATAGACGATTTCGGACGCCTCTGCAGCAGACGTCTTTTTGAAAACATAGCGACAAAAGAGCAATTTTTCCTTTTCCACAATGTTTTCCACTTTTAAGTCATAGGTTACCCATTTAATTATAGAGATTTTTCTATTTTTTGACAAAAGATGTTCAAAGTCGTCTGCTGCAGAATTGTCCGATGAGGGAAAGGGTTAATATTTCCCCACAATCAGACGTATCGTCAAAGCTTCAAATTTCATTTGTTACTCTCGGTACATTTTAACATTTTAACATTTCGTACATTGTGTTATATTATAAAGAAGCAGACGACACGTGATAATATTGTGGCAAAAGGAAATGTTGCATTCAAAATATTATTTGATATGATGTTGGTTGTTGCTTTTTAAAGCGTCTGCTGCATATTTGCTGTATACTGGAAAATGTTAAAAAAGCCCGGCGTTATCCTTGATCGATTACTGAATCCATTGGGGTGTAAAATTAGTTTGTTTCCCGGCGTCATCCTTGATCGATTACTGAATCCATTGGGGTGAAAATTAGTTTGTTTCCCGGCGTCATCCTTGATCGATTACTGAATCCATTAGGGTGTAAAATTAGTTTGTTTCCCGGCGTCATCCTTGATCGATTACTGAATCCATTGGGGTGTAAAAAATTAGTTTGTTTCCCGGCGTCATCCTTGATCGATTACTGAATCCATTGGGGTGTATAATTAGTTTGTTTCCCGGCGTCATCCTTGATCGACTACTGAATCCACCGGGGTGTAAAATTAGTTTGTTTCCCGGCGTCATCCTTGATCGACTACTGAATCCACTGGGGTGTAAAATTAGTTTGTTTCCCGGCGTCATCCTTGATCGACTACTGAATCCACCGGGGTGTAAAATTAGTTTGTTTCACAAGATTAATCATAAAGGGTTAGGGAGCAGGATTGACACCGAGTTTCCAATCTCCATTAAAAAACAAGTTGTGCCGATTACAAGATAAAATTTTCATCCAAAATTCGTGAATCTAAAATGATAATAATATACACATATATAATATTATAACTGCGTACTAGGACTTGGATACTGTGCAAGGTAATTTGATTATCGTGTTCTTTATTTTGTGTTAAGTTTTAATTTCAAAATGCGTTACAATTTTTGCTGCGGTCTCAACGTGTCAGTATTACCACATATATATATAGTAGCTTAAAACTTAATATCAAATATGTACATATGAGCCGTTCCACGAGAAAACCAACATTGTGCGTAAAGGATCGACCCGGATCAGCCTAAGCATGCAGCGCAGGATTACCCGGATAGACGCTTTTCGCCTCCTGTGGATTTTCTGTTTCAGGAATCACTACTCTATACCTCTATCCCCCTGAGACGGAATGTGTCGGTCAGGATCAGTCTGCGCGGACGGCGCAGGCTCATCAGGGTCGATGCATTACGCAGAGTCTATAATATTGGTTTTCTCGTATATATTTCAGAATAAGCAACAACAACAAAACCAACATTGTAAAAGATGTATTTTAAAAAGTGTTTGCTCAGTTCGGTAAAGAGGTTAATACGAATATATAGTTTCACCAGTTTTGTTAGATCGCAGATTCTTTACATCATCTGTTCTTATATATTTTAGTTATCTTTGTATTGTAGCTCTGACAGTGTATTGAATTCAAGTTGTAAATATGTTTATTAGCTGAGAAACCAATTCATGTCCAATAGGATTTATTGATATACATATTTGATGTTTTTTTCTTTATAAAATATACTCTCTCACCATCTCAGTTAGTTATCTTCAGAAGTTTTTTCCAAATTGAATTAAAACGATTTAAAACGTTGTCATTCATGTATAGTCATTATGATTGTATATAAATTTGGCAACCGCCGTGGTCAAGTGGTTAGGGTCGGGGATTTGGAACCGGGTGTCCTGGGTTCGATCCCAAGTCGCGGCGCGACGGTCATGATGGAGTGCCCATGGGCAAGGCACATTTCCTAGCCTAGTACTGATTTGTTTACCCAAAGACCATGAATAAAGTGAACTGTCGTCGTGATATACGGCGTGAACCTCCAATAAATAAAATAAATAAATGTTGGCAACTAAAGATAATTTTTTGTAACTAATTTTGTAAAATTATATACATATTTCAGGAGTATCTAATTAGTAACATATATAAAACTATTTAATAATTTTACTTTGAAAACCATCAACTATGTACATTGCCATGTATGTAATGTTATTGCAAAGTGAGCTTATAGGCTTATGTTGTAAATAAATTAACTGCTGTTCTGTTCTTATATGAGCCGTCCCGCGAGAAAACCAACATTATAGACTCTGCGTAATGTATCGACCCAGATCAACCTGCGCAGTTCGCACAGACTGATCCGGGCCGACACATTCCGTCTCAGGGGGATAGAGGTATAGAGTAATGATTCCTAAAACAGAACATTCACAGGAGGCGGAAAGTGTCTATCCGGGTTAGCCGGCGCGGCATGCTTAGACTGATCCGGATCGATACTTTACGCAGTCCACAATGTTGGTTTTCTCGCGGGACACGGCTCATATGTCAATTCCTGTAACCAGTTAGTAATTAGCCCTTCCAATTCTGACGCGATCGTCTCCAATGTTTGACAATGCAAGCCATATCGGATGATAGAAACCTTTCTGGAAGAGATTAAGATTATCTCTGAATCTGGCATATTAGTAACGAACTGTTTGTGAAAAACAAAAATTATATATATCACCGTTCCCTCTCTCTTTATTACCCTATTATTGTATAATAGGGACTTCATGATATGTTATGAATGTAAATTGTGAGTTTATATAGCCGGAGTAGCCGGACTAGTCGGAGTTCGAACTTCCGTCTGTTACGGTTACTCCTGGTAGCTTCACGCACATGTTCGTTTTATAACATTTTGAATATGTATGTTATTTGTAAAAAAAATGCTTAAATGTAAATGTAAGCATATATACGATGAAAGGATAAAGACAGTGAAATCCAAACACATGTATATATGAACCGTTACACGAGAAAATCATCATTGTGGACTCTGCGTAAAGTATCGACCGGGATCAGCATATAAGCAGACCACGCAGGCTAACCCGGATAGACACTTTTCGTCTCCTGTGGATTTTCTGTTTCAGGAGTCATTACTCTATACCTCTATTCCCTTAGACGGAATGAGTCGGACCGGACCGGATTAGCCTGCGCGGACTGTCCAGGTTGATCTGGGTCGATACATTACGCAGTCTATAATGTTGGTTTTCTCGTGGAACGGCTGTATATGTATGTATATGCGAGGTTAAGTTGTATCCCCGTATGTATTAAAGATAACTGTCATACTGAATGCAATATAACAGAGAGGACATGGAAACTTTTTTGTTTTGTTTTATTGGGGTTATACGCCGCTTTCAACATTATTTCAGTTATATCACGGAGACAGTTCACTTATTCATGATCCCTCGGTAAACTAACCAGTACTAGGCTAGAAAATGTGCCTTGTCTAAGGGCACTCCACCATGGCAGTAGTGCCGCGACTGGGGATCGAACCCGAGACACCCGGTTTTAAATCCCCGACGCTATTCACTCGACGACAGCGGATTACTCTTGACCTGGTAATATCTATCCCGTTCTCACATACAGCAAATGTGCAGCAGAAGATTTTGATAGTATCAAAACAAAATAACGGAAAATCTGTTTAAATGAGAGTATACTTATGGAATTAAGATGAAACAATTGATGGACAAGTAGAAATTGGTCATACTAACTGCTAAGTATGAGCAATTTCTTCTTTGGCGACAATGTTTTCAAATGTCGTCTGCTGCAGATGCATCAGAAAGCGTTTACATGTGGGAAAATGGTTAATACAAGTGTAGGGGAGATCAGTTTGAGCTACTGTCTGATAAGAATATAAGAAATAAAAAAGAAAAAGAAGGTTTGACACATCTGCAGCAGACGACATTTGAAAGTGTTGTGGAAATTTTCCTTTTGCCACAATAGCTTCATCTTAATTCAATAAATATATTCATAATGAGCCATTTCTTTTCATAGTTTGCCACATTTGTTCCTCTTAACCCTTTCCCTCATATAGACGCTTTCTGACGCCTCCTTGGCAGACGGCTTTTTGAAAACATAGTGACAAAAGAAGAAAAGGCTCAAAACGAGCAATTTCTCCTTTTGCCACAATGTTTTCCACATTTAGTCATAGATGATCTATTCAATTATAGAGATTTTCTATTTTTTGACAAAATATGTTCAAAGTCGCCTGCTGCAGAATTGTCGTATGAGGAAAACGATTTATTCAAAAATTAAACTCATATTGAGCAATTCCTCCCTTTGCCACATTGTTGTCAACTCCATCGAATGATGATAGTGATTTATCATAGTTTTACCTCGATATTTTTAAAATCGTCTGCTGCGGATTTGTAGTAAGTGGGAAAGGGTTAATACTTGTTACAACATGGGCTGATCTGGGTGTACGCTGGTACCCTATGGATGGTTCCAGGTTATATGTTACAACATGGTCTGATCTGGGTGTACGCTGGTCTCACGTACCCTATGGATGGTTCCAGGTTATATGTTACAACATGGTCTGATCTGGGTGTACGCTGGTACCCTATGGATGGTTCCAGGTTATATGTTACAACATGGTCTGGTCTGGGTGTACGCTGGTACCCTATGGATGGTTCCAGGTTATATGTTACAACATGGTCTGATCTGGGTGTACGCTGGTACCCTATGGATGGTTCCAGGTTATATGTTACAACATGGTCTGATCTGGGTGTACGCTGGTACCCTATGGATGGTTCCAGGTTATATGTTACAACATGGTCTGATCTGGGTGTACGCTGGTACCCTATGGATGGTTCCAGGTTATATGTTACAACATGGTCTGATCTGGGTGTACGCTGGTACCCTATGGATGGTTCCAGGTTATATGTTACAACATGGTCTGATCTGGGTGTACGCTGGTCTCACGTACCCTATGGATGGTTCCAGGTTATATGTTACAACATGGTCTGATCCGGGTGTACGCTGGTACCCTATGGATGGTTCCAGGTTATATGTTACAACATGGTCTGATCTGGGTGTACGCTGGTCTCACGTACCCTATGGATGGTTCCAGGTTATATGTTACAACATGGTCTGATCTGGGTGTACGCTGGTCTCACGTACCCTATGGATGGTTCCAGGTTATATGTTACAACATGGTCTGATCTGGGTGTACGCTGGTCTCACGTACCCTATGGATGGTTCCAGGTTATATGTTACAACATGGTCTGATCCGGGTGTACGCTGGTACCCTATGGATGGTTCCAGGTTATATGTTACAACAAGGTCTGATCTGGGTGTACGCTGGTCTCACGTACCCTATGGATGGTTCCAGGTTATATGTTACAACATGGTCTGATCTGGGTGTACGCTGGTCTCACGTACCCTATGGATGGTTCCAGGTTATATGTTACAACATGGGCTGATCCGGGTGTACGCTGGTACCCTATGGATGATTCCAGGTTATATGTTACAACATGGTCTGATCTGGGTTTACGCTGGTACCCTATGGATGGTTCCAGGTTATATGTTACAACATGGTCTGATCTGGGTGTACGCTGGTACCCTATGGATGGTTCCAGGTTATATGTTACAACATGGTCTGATCTGGATGTACGCTGGTCTCACGTACCCTATGGATGGTTCCAGGTTATATGTTACAACATGGTCTGATCTGGGTGTACGCTGGTCTCACGTACCCTATGGATGGTTCCAGGTTATATGTTACAACATGGTCTGATCTGGGTGTACGCTGGTCTCACGTACCCTATGGATGGTTCCAGGTTATATGTTACAACATGGTCTGATCTGGGTGTACGCTGGTACCCTATGGATGGTTCCAGGTTATATGTTACAACATGGTCTGATCTGGGTGTACGCTGGTACCCTATGGATGGTTCCAGGTTATATGTTACAACATGGTCTGATCTGGGTGTACGCTGGTACCCTATGGATGGTTCCAGGTTATATGTTACAACATGGTCTGATCTGGGTGTACGCTGGTCTCACGTACCCTATGGATGGTTCCAGGTTATATGTTACAACATGGTCTGATCCGGGTGTACGCTGGTACCCTATGGATGGTTCCAGGTTATATGTTACAACATGGTCTGATCTGGGTGTACGCTGGTCTCACGTACCCTATGGATGGTTCCAGGTTATATGTTACAACATGGTCTGATCTGGGTGTACGCTGGTCTCACGTACCCTATGGATGGTTCCAGGTTATATGTTACAACATGGTCTGATCTGGGTGTACGCTGGTCTCACGTACCCTATGGATGGTTCCAGGTTATATGTTACAACATGGTCTGATCTGGGTGTACGCTGGTCTCACGTACCCTATGGATGGTTCCAGGTTATATGTTACAACATGGTCTGATCTGGGTGTACGCTGGTCTCACGTACCCTATGGATGGTTCCAGGTTATATGTTACAACATGGTCTGATCTGGATGTACGCTGGTCTCACGTACCCTATGGATGGTTCCAGGTTATATGTTACAACATGGTCTGATCTGGGTGTACGCTGGTCTCACGTACCCTATGGATGGTTCCAGGTTATATGTTACAACATGGTCTGATCCGGGTGTACGCTGGTCTCACGTACCCTATGGATGGTTCCAGGTTATATGTTACAACATGGTCTGATCTGGGTGTACGCTGGTCTCACGTACCCTATGGATGGTTCCAGGTTATATGTTACAACATGGTCTGATCTGGGTGTACGCTGGTCTCACGTACCCTATGGATGGTTCCAGGTTAATCTTTCATGTGAAAACAATAAGAAAAGTGCAGTTATTTTGTAAAGGAATTTATTGAATGTCAACTGAAAGGTTATTTTGACCGGCTTGGTGGTATAGTGGTATCTAGATCGCCCGCCTCGGATGCGGGAGGTGGCGGGTTCAATCCCAGGCCAGGGATTATCAAAGAATATAAAACAAATGCTAGTTATGGCTTTCTTTCCTTAAATCGCTGGTGTCAGAATAAATGTACTAGTAGTCACCTACATAGGATAGGCATTGATATAACGAAAAATGGCCAAAGCAGCGTAAAACACACACAAAACAAATAAATAAATTAAAGGATATTTGGTTACTGATCCGTTTACATATATTAAAGTGATGAATACATATCAAGTTCAGTATGCTGTTTATTTCTATGGTAACCGACATCATTAGACAAATTACACCAAATTATCCGCGGCCAATTTGTCGCTAACCTAAAACACCTTTTTTTGCGTAGAAATGAGTGTATAATACCCCCTCACCAGTATGCATTGAACATGTGGTGAAAAGTGTTTATAGTCATTTTATATTATGTATGGGGAACACTGGACCCAGCCCGATTTTGTGCAAAATGACGGGAACCATCTGCGCGAAGTGTATTCTTTTGTGCATTTTCTTTGGATTATTTTATATATTGTATGTTATTAAACTTCCTTTACAGAAAACATTGTAAACATTTAATACAATACAATACAATACAATACAATACAAACAAGTATAATCAACTGTTTACAGAATGTACATGCAATTATAAAAGTAAGAAAAACAGGACAGACAAAAATACGGAGGATAAGTGAGAGTATTATAAGGATATGCAACAGATGACAAAGCGAAATGTTTAAAGCATTGTCATCTAAATGCATATATAACACAAACGAAAACACATTAAATGCATAGCACCCATCTACCGAAACTAAATGTTAAAGCATTGTCATCTAAATGCATATAGTACACAACAACAAAAACAGCACCGAAACGAAATGTAGACATGCACAGCCTTAGTTATTACAAATCGCGAAATATATGTATGAATAGGTGAATAGGTGAGTAGGTGAATTCATGGATGGATGGATAGGTGGAAGGGAAAAGCTGAATGGATGGATGGATAGGTGGGTAGGTAAATTGAAGAATACATGCGCACACATATGTATACACAAAGACAATTAAATAAGAAAATAAAGCATGACAAGACACATATACATGCACACAAATATAAATGAGTACATACTTATTGTTCATAGTTCATTGTTGATTTACATGAAAACAAAGAAGGTATTTAATGGGTATTGTTTTACCTTATTAGGTATTGTCCTCCTGCGGCCGTTCAGGTTACGTTGACATTGATTCAATATATTAACCCTTTCCCATATACAACAAATCTGCAGCAGATGACTTTGAAAACATCTAGGCAAAATCATGGAAAATCTCCAAAAATGAAGGTATAATTACTGGAAAAAAAGTTGAAAACATTGTAGCAAAAGGATAAATTGCTCGTTTTGAGCAATTTCTCCTTTTGTCACGATGTTTTCAAAAGTCGTACGTTGCAAAGGCGTCAAAAAGCGTCTGTATGTGGGAAAGAGTTAAGCCACAATAAATCGTAACAAACACCAAACGACAATAGAATCAAGTTATTTCCAATCAGGTGCAACTGTGTCTGGTAACATCTAAGTAGTTACATCTCTTTTGACTCAAGATGGATGAAAGTTGAAGTTGTGTACATTGATTATGCCGAGTATAATCGTCTAACCGCAAGTATAATGTTACACATTATCTTATGTTATACTATAAACCGAGTATAATCGTCTAACCGCAAGTATAATGTTACACATTATCTTATTTTATACTATAAAACTGTAAATGATCGGATGCTTCTCCTTTCAAAAATCGTCCTTATACTGTTTCAATGCTTACCGTTTTTTAGTCAAAAGCGAGTAATCAATCATGTTCGTCATACTAACGCATTTTAACACGTCTGCAGAAGTCTATTCTTGAAAATATCGTGACAAATTGAGAAATTGCTAATGATGAGCACTAGTTTTACCTCTCTTTTCAGTTATTATACTTTCATTGACAGAGATTTGTTCATAGGTTAGCAAGGATGTTTTCAAAGTCGTCTGCTGCATATTTGTTTGCTGTATGTGGGAAAGGAAGTTAATCTTTTCCCACAGTCAGACGACATTTTGAAAACATTTTGGTAAAGGAAGAAAGTGACTATTGTGGGCAATTTCTCATTTTCTCATGTTTCTTCTTTTGTCTTATTTGTTGAAAATGAAGGGTGGAAAATTTCATTTAAAAACAAAAATCCCAAATATGTTTTCTCGAAGCAGAAATCGGAGAAGATATAATACAGATGCTGTAATATGAACCGTCCATCGAGAAAACTAACAGTGTGGACTCTACGTAAAGTATCGGCCCGGATCAGCCTAAGCGTGCCGCGCCGGCTAACCTGGACAGACAATTTTCCCAACCTGTGGATTTACTGTTTCAGGAATCATTACACGATACCTCTATCCCCCTGAGACGGAATGTGTCGGCCCGGATTAGCCTGCGCAGATTGATCTGCTCGATACATTACGCAGAGGCCATTATGTTGGTTTTCTCGTGGAACGATTCATATATATGTATGTCGAACCCCGGAAGCTCGGTAACGGCGAGGGCTGTCATTCCAGGGATTGGGATTTCAAACCTCAGCTAGGTCAATATTCTTTGCGACGTTTGATAAAAGTCAGTGCGGCAAGCATCATTTGTCTTCCACCAATAGGCTAAAAGTCGATGTAGAAAAGCAGCCGGTTGCTTGTGAAATACTCGGGGCGTGCGAAAGCCTGGAAACACATGGATATATAATCTTTCCGCCGTGATATGACTGAAGAAAGAGTTGAAAACGGTCTTAAACATCAATCAAGCAATTACTAATCCACCCTCAAGTATTCTAAACTGAAAATATTGCTGAAGGTCGAGGTCGAATATCCATGGCTGTGTTTGTCGTCAAACATTGATTTTGTTTCATTGGGGTTTTTACGCCGTTTTCAACATTAGTTCAGTTACAGCACAGCGACACCAGACGGCTATAACAATTGCCATTTAACCCTTTCAAACATAGAAACAATCAGCAGCAGACGGCTATAACAATGCCATTTAACCTTTTCAAACATAGAAACAATCTGCAGCAGACGGCTATAACAATGCCATTTAACCTTTTCAAACATAGAAACAATCTGCAGCAGACGGCTATAACAATGCCATTTAACCTTTTCAAACATAGAAACAATCTGCAGCAGACGGCTATAACAATGCCATTTAACCCTTTCAAACATAGAAACAATCTGCAGCAGACGGCTATAACACTGACATTTAACCTTTTCAAACATAGAAACAATCTGCAGCAGACGGCTATAACAATGCCATTTAACCCTTTCAAACATAGAAACAATCTGCAGCAGACGGCTATAACAATGCCATTTAACCTTTTCAAACATAGAAACAATCTGCAGCAGACGGCTATAACAATGCCATTTAACCTTTTCAAACATAGAAACAATCTGCAGCAGACGGCTATAACAATGCCATTTAACCTTTTCAAACATAGAAACAATCTGCAGCAGACGGCTATAACAATGCCATTTAACTTTTTCAAACATAGAAACAATCTACAGCAGACGGCTATAACAATGCCATTTAACCCTTTCAAACATAGAACAAATCTGCACCAGACGGTTATATCAATGCCATTTAACCTTTTCAAACATAGAAACAATCTGCAGCAGACGGCTATAACAATTCCATTTAACCCTTTCAAACATAGAACAAATCTGCAGCAGACGGCTATAACAATGCCATTTAACCTTTTCAAACATAGAAACAATCTGCACCAGACGGCTATAACAATGCCATTTAACCCTTTCAAACATAGAACAAATCTGCACCAGACGGTTATAACAATGCCATTTAACCCTTTCAAACATAGAACAAATCTGCAGCAGACGGCTATAACAATGCCATTTAACCTTTTCAAACATAGAAACAACCTGCACCAGACGGCTATAACAATGCCATTTAACCCTTTCAAACATAGAACAAATCTGCAGCAGACGGCTATAACAATGCCATTTAACCTTTTCAAACATAGAACAAATCCGCAGCAGACGGCTATAACAATGCCATTTAACCTTTTCAAACATAGAAACAATCTGCACCAGACGGCTATAACAATGACATTTAACCTTTTCAAACATAGAAACAATCTGCAGCAGACGGCTATAACAATGCTATTTCACCTTTTCAAACATAAAACAAATCTACAGCAGACGGCTTCGAAATCATCGACGCAAAAATGTTGAAAATGTCTTTCTATTGAAGTATTACTTATAAATGGGAGACATTTATAACGCATATTTATTCTCAATCATATGGGTTTTGACTACCCTGTATTTTCAACCATATGAGTTTTGACTACTATGCCATTTTTGGACCGTATGGGTTTTGACATACACTCCACATAAATAGAGCTGAATACGTGCGATGATAAAAGTCCCTACACAATCCGAGCCCAAACAAAAAGTTCATTATATTAACAAACAACACTACGATTCGAGTCACGTACCACGGAAATGCACATTCGGGATGTTGGAGTCCAGCGAAGATCCAGACCAGTCCACGCCTCCGTGCAGTCTGATCCGGATCTTCCCTTTTCTCGACATCTTGTCGTATACCCACAGGAAGTGTTTGGAGATCCGTCACACAGTCTGACCTTAAACAGGATATACGTGTATACATAACCCTTTCCCCACATACAGTAAACCTGCAGCAGACGACATTGCAAGCATGTTGGCAAAAACCTGTAAAATCTCTATAAATGAAGGTATAATTACTGCAAAGAGTTGAAAATATTGTGGTAAATGGAGAAATTGCTCGTTTCGAGCAATTTCTCCTTTAGCCATTATGTTTTCAATAGTCGGCTGCTGCAGAGGCGTCAGAAAGCGTCTATAAGTGGAAAGGGTTAAATGACTGGTATTCGACTACAATGAACGTATACTTTGTATAATCCCCTATGCCGGGTTTTTCCGTGAAATGTCGATCATGTATAGGTCAAAGATTACCAAATACATTCGCGGCTATGCTGAGTTTAAATCCATTGTAAATGTGTATATATGATGAACTGATACTATTTTATTTCATTTCATTTTTGTATTTTGACGTTGGGAAAATACAGTATGCGGAAAACCAGTCTTGGCCCAGCATGATTGTGTGCAAAATGATGGGAACCATATTGTTCTTTGGGCTTTACATGACACCCCCATTGTTTTTGGATTATTCTATAGTTGAGACATTACTCATTTCAATGAAATGGAGCGTGCAACCTGTGCTAACTGAAGAAGGTTTTACAATTGAGGGTAGATACGTGTGATTAACATGCAAATTAAGAAGGAAGTTAACCCTATAGACGCATCTGCAGCAGACGACTTTCAAAAACATCATGACAAAAGGAGAAATTGCTCAAAACGAACAATTTCTCCTTTTGCCACAATGTCTTTAACTTTTGTTCAGTAATTATACCTACAGTTATAGAGATTTTCCATATATTTGAATAAACATTTTCAAAGTCGTCTGCTGCAGATTTGCTGTATGTGGGGAATGGGTTAATTGGTATTCTCTGACCTAGAGTGCACCCCCTTCGTATGTCACGTCTTTTCAGCTTACGAAAATGGTACACGTTACTGCTGATCTATCTCATAAAGCGAGTATGGTTATACTTCTACTACTCTTGCCATTTCTAACAGATGTCGATAGCACCGTCGAGTCGTGTAAGTACACTATAACTCTCACCCAAAATGAGCAATTCATCTGCAGCAGAATGAGTTTTAAAAACATTGTGGCAGCTGGATAACTATCACTCATAATGAGCAATTCATCTGTAGCAGATGACTTTTAAAGTAATTGTGGCAACTAGACAACTCTCACCCATAATGAGCAATTCATCTGTAGCAGATGACTTTTAAAGTCATTGTGGCAACTAGACAACTCTCACCCATAATGAGCAATTTATCTGTAGCAGATGATTTTTAAAAACATTGTGGCAACTGGATAACTCTCATCCCTAATGAGCAATTTATCTGTAGCAGATGATTTTTAAAAACATTGCGGCAACTGGATAACTCTCACCCATAATGAGCAATTCATCTGTAGCAGATGATTTTTAAAAACATTGTGGCAACTGGATAACTCTCATCCCTAATGAGCAATTTGTCTGTAGCAGATGATTTTTAAAAACATTGTGGCAACTGGATAACTCTCACCCATAATGAGCAATTCATCTGTAGCAGATGATTTTTAAAAACATTGTGGCAACTGGATAACTCTCATCCCTAATGAGCAATTTATCTGTAGCAGATGATTTTTAAAAACATTGTGGTTAGTTCCTCTAGCCGAAAATGTATATGAATGATTTATGTCGTTTGATTAGAACATGATTATACAATTATGACTTGGCAATATGAGCCTGGTCGATCGGGACACGTACGTTTATATTATGACTCTTTTTGTATGAACATATTCATTTGTGGATGAATGATATACATTTGCTACCAGATCAGACAGCGCATATACACAGTCTGATCTAGCTCTATACTGTTTGCTGTTTCCAAGAAACTTCTGTTGAGCAGTGTACATTTACTTCCCTTAAGGTATAACTATTTCCATAAGGTAAAGTTTCGCAGAGCACAGTTTCTTAGTGATTTTATCGTAGACCTATGGACACTCTCATACGTTGCTACAAAAGCTTACTCTGCAGCTAGGCAGTCGAAGTGTCACCTTATACAGATACAATGGCTACATTTTCGTTAAAATATATATAGCTCTCAGTCTAAGTGTCAGCTTATACAGATACATTGGCTACATTTTCGTTAAAATATATATAGCTCTCAGTCTAAGTGTCACCTTATACAGATACATTGGCTACATTTTCGTTAAAATATATATAGCTCTCAGTCTAAGTGTCACCTTATACAGATACATTGGCTACATTTTCGTTAAAATATATATAGCTCTCAGTCTAACTGTCAGCTTATACAGATACATTGGCTAAATTTTCGTTAAAATATATATAGCGTTCAGTCTAAGTGTCAGCTTATACAGATACATTGGCTACATTTTCGTTAAAATATATATAGCTCTCAGTCTAAGTGTCACCTTATACAGATACATTGGCTACATTTTCGTTAACAAATATATAGCTCTCAGTCTAAGTGTCACCTTATACAGATACATTGGCTACATTTTCGTTAAAATATATATAGCGTTCAGTCTAAGTGTCAGCTTATACATATACATTGGCTACATTTTCGTTAAAATATATATAGCTCTCAGTCTAAGTGTCGTCTTATACAAATACAATGGCTACATTTTCGTTAAAATATATATAGCTCTCAGTCTAAGTGTCGCCTTATACAAATACATTGGCTACATTTTCGTTAAAATATATATAGCTCTCCATTTTAGGGGAGATCTCTCTTACTTTGATACATATATATATATATATATATATATATATATTATCTTAGAAAGATATCCTCTTTAATTCAAGGGATCTTCTTGCATGTATAGAAATATTATATACATACATTATATAATCGGGAAGAATTTTCATGGTGATTTTCATTTTGTTCGGTGAATACAGACGCAGGCAATCAGGGTCGGCATGAATATGACGTCAATACAAACGACGTCAGTGTTGGGGGATTGGTAAGCAACACATGTAACCAAGCATGGGGCGGAGACGGTAAAATGTGTCACGGTAAATACAACCACTTATATTATTGCAATCAACTTTGGACTTGATACATTTCTATGATATTTAATTTTCATGTTAATACTGAAAGAGTAGTAATATACAAACTATTCTACGAATACCTGCAGGAATCCGCCGTGACCTGGTTCGAAACCCAGTAACGGCGGAACTGTTATGATGGAGGAGTGCCCTTAGGCAAGGCATATTTCATAGCCCGTTACTGGTTTGTTCACGATTACATGCCCTTCGCTCAACTAGCACCTAAATTATATCGTTTATACGTGAAAACCCATTTCGTCAAAACGTAAGCGGCTTTCATCAAAAATTGAAAAATTCACAGTTTTTCAAGTATTATTTGCAGCTAAAGGAGAAATAGGCTACGGTTGTATAATCTGTTTTGGGTTCCTTCCCCTTATTACTATGTAAAGACTATCATATGAAGTCGGCAACCAGACTAATAACACCCAACCTGCTGGAGCTGAAGAGTAATCGTTCGGACCCATTTAGCCAGGTTCTTACGGTTAAATAGAGGATATTACATGAGTGGTCATTCAATACGAGATTTTATTAAACGAGTGTTCTAAAATTGATAAAAACGAGCCTTGGCGAGTTTTTAGCAATTTTAGAAAACGAGTTTAATAAAATCTCGTATTGAATGACCACGAATGTTATTAGTCGCCGGGCAGAAGCCCGCGACTTCTATTTTTAATAGGTTTTCGGAAATCACATGGGAGGGGGGATTATTATTAGAAAGAAACACATTTAGATGTCTTGAACATATTACAATTGTGTTTGTTTAAAAACACTAAGTAATGACACATCTAAAATGAAATAAATATTTCGATGTTTTAGGCATTTTCAGTTTCTTTATTTTGACTCGCATTTATGTTTTTTTGTTTTATTTACGAAGCCAAAACAGTCCCTATTAGCTAGACTGGTATACTTTATTTTACACTATATACTACATGTACTCAAAAGGCGATAACTACAAACCTTTACGTCGCACAATCTAATTTGAAGCAGACTGTTTGTTATGTGTAAATATCGAGATGAAAATGACCTCGAATATTCTCCTTTTAATGGCAATTTTAACTCACTGAATGTTATTTTCATGTTCAAAGAGATGTCTTGATTTGTGAAGAAGGCATTTTATAATGTTTATCAATGTATATCTAAAATATGAAATGTTTCTAAGCTAAAACTGTTGATCGCGTGACTCGCGAATACCAACTGCGTAGCTCAATCTCCTTTGCAGAGAGCCGCTCTTTACACTCACTTACAAATAGTAAATCGTAGGTGATTTAAAATGTTTATTTGGTTCGAAACAAATGAAGAAAAGAACAAACCGAGATAAAACTAGTTTTAATAGAAAAATTACTTTGAACGAACACTCTCTGCCTATAAAGAGAGTTTCAAGTACGACACCTCTGCGAATAAGAAAGAATCGGGTCTTTCGTACAAAATGATTTCGTCCTTGCCAATTTTTAATGTGTCATTTAATTCCCTAAAGGCATATTGCTTCCGATCTGCATATTGTTATGCATCATTGATACAAGGGCGCTCATCATAATATAATTTTAAAACATGAGTAGTTTGTTAATTTCATTATAAAAAAGGAAGGAAAGAATTAAAATAAATTAACATGTTGTAGGGCTCAGTTTATGTTCGAAATTAAGTTTAAATTATACAACAATTTCAATGAGATTTAACTGTTTAGTTGATATTATATTTCGAAGGTGGTCTAATTTATAAATATTGGACTACATTTCAACATTTGTTAAAGTATGATATAATTAGGATGCCAAGCTAATATCATTTTAAGAAAAAGAGAAAACTCATGTCTTCAGCGATTTAACCCTTATCTCATTGTTTTAAAAGTAGATTGCTGCAAAGGTGTCCACTGTTGACTTTAATAGAGGAAAGGTAAAATGACGTGCTATTGCATGCAAATCCTAAATTGTCTGTTTTGTGGTTTTATTGAAAAATAATAAAATTCAAATATTCTGACAAACATCTTGAAAAGTGTATGTGGAATTCACAAATCTTATAATTATTCCTTAATGAAAGCACTGTATACATACTAAGACTAATGATTGGCAAGATTTCTCATTTCCATTACTGTTTATGATCAATAATTAGTTGGTTGTGTGTATGGTCAACCTATTTTGGAATGGAGATTGATCATAAACAATGAAAGGCTTCAATTATCATTCACTTCGTTGACAACACAATGCAAGTTATTATACATTTTCACTTGACCCCCACCCCTGATGTTCCAATATGCCCCTCAGTTGATAACTGTTTATTCAACTACTATAATGTTAGTGTTATGCATAACTGCACTATGGATATCTGGCGACATTGATGCGTTGCATCAACTTTCTCTTGTATTCTATTTATATCATAAATTCCAATTCGACGATTATTAGCGCAAAATATATATAACGTCGCTATATAGCGCGGTCATTTTCAAAGCTTTTCATTATGACGTTACGTAACATTGTTATTACACTAGTTGAATACGCAATTTATTCAATGGCTTTATTACACTCCCGGCGACGTCATTTATGATATAAAAGCTGTTACTGATATACGTACTAAATGTGACCTAGTCACAGGGTTATCCCGTTACATAATCGAATAGTGAATACCCAGGCGAGCCTGTGAAAACGCAAAAAGTCTCACCAAAGCCTTAACTGTCTTTCTACAATGTATCTGTACTTAAACAAATAACAGTAGAAAAGCAACCTCACTAATTCCACTCCATTTGATTCTAATTACACCATCTTTCTGTCTAACCTGGCTATTCAGCAATCTTCTCCGTGTTTTCATTGAGTTGTACATACATGTATATAAAATTCGTGTAGTGTAATCTTTGCCTAAATTGTTCGCTCCTCTTCTATGTAGGAAACATGTCTCAATAATTGTGTCTTAACTTATTCAAAATAAATGTTCATCGGAATCCAATCGCTAGTCATTTGCGTCCCGTGCAGATCCAGACCAGCTAGTGCATTTGCGCAGTTTGTTCTGGCTCTGCGTCGTTTTCAAATTATTCATTGCATGAATGCACATGCGGATCTTTTTCAACATGTGTATTAATTACATTAATGTTGGTTTTAACGGAGCACCGATTTCATGCTAATGATACCAGCATTGCTGAAATTCTGCGAGATAAGGGTTAAGATTAAATTCTTCATATGGTTGTGGTCATTACACTCACACCAAACAGACACAAACATAGGTTGTGTCGTTTAATTTCATGGAAATATAGGCCTACAATGATAAATTATCAAATAATACAAAATCCCATGCGTCAGAAGTCGCCTGGAGGTGAGAACTTGAGGGTTAAGACATCCATAGAGGGGGAAAAACACACAAAAAACCCGAGATGGTTTCGAATTTCTTTTGTATTTCAAAATGAGTTCAAAATATACAAGGAAATAAAACATAACAGTCTTTGGCTCTATTGCCATTGGATTATTTTAAACTACTGATACGTTTGTTTTATTAGATATTGACGAATGCGAGTTTGGTTTGGATCTCTGTGATATAAACGCCACCTGTTCAAACAATATTGGGGGCTACGATTGTACATGTAATACTGGATGGAGCGGAGACGGATTCAACTGTAAAGGTATGCTTGGCCTGCAGTCACTTTATGAGCGCTGCGCTGTTAAAAACTAACCCTAGCGTAATAAATAGTCTGCCAAATGGATCCTGCTTCACAGAAGTTTCTAAAAAAGTATTTGCGAACAGTGCAGAGCCAGATCAGAGACTACGCAGATGTCCTGGCTGGTCAACATCTACAGTGGCAGCAAATGACTTATGGTAGGTTTTCGCAGAACGCTACTCATATATACTCGTCCAAACCAGCCGACGCTGGCTGTCAAAACAGGGGTTGTGAGTTCGAACCTCAGGTCGGTCAACATCTTTTTAGACGTTTCACAAAAGTTACTGTGACCAGCGTCATTCGTCTACCACCAATGGTCTAAAAGTCTATGTGGAAAAGAGTGTTACGCAAATACGACTTTTAATTGTGTCAATAATGCACATTTTAAGAATTGTGTCTTAGAAGATATAGATGAAATGCGCCTAAGATCAAATGACTGTAACTATTAAAGGTATATACTAAGAATTGTGTATCTGATAGGTAAAATATATAGATGAAAGGCTTCTAAGTCAAAATGACTAAATATTAAAGGCACATTCTAAGAAGCTTGTATCTGATAGGTAGAAGATATAGATGTACGAGTAGATGACAGGCGCCTTAGTTAAATTGACTGTAAATATTAAAGGCACATTGTAAGAAGTTTGTATCTTATTGGTAGAAGATATAAATGTAGATGAAAGGCGCCATGCAGGCCCATTGTACATTCCCCCTTATGCATACAGATATAAAAAGTACTGCCTATATTTAGATGCCTTTTTTGAAAAATTGTAAATAAATGACTGTATGTCCATGTTAACAGATATAGAAGAATGCCGGCTAAGTTTAGATAAATGTAGTCTGAATGCTGAATGCACGAACACACAAGGACGTTACACGTGTGCTTGCCATCCAGGCTGGACCGGAGACGGTTTCTCTTGTACAGGTATGAATACCCCTTTGTCCATGTTAAATATTTACCTAATTTGATTTTATCCAGTGCTTGCGAAAAGGTACCAGTTGACATTTCTGAACAGTGTAGGTTCAGATCATCTTGTTTACCTGCTCAGTTTTATCAGAAACTACACAGGTTGATACTATATTCTAGCAATCTTGTGTAAGTTATATGTGAACCGTGTAGCTCTAGAACAGAGTTTACGGATACACAGGATGATCAGGATCTAAAATGTTCAAAAAAGCCAATTTGTATCTTTTCTAACGAACTGGCTAATATATGAATAGATATATTTTTAATTACTGACCGAACAATACAACCGTTAGGTCTTGAAGATTCGAAAAAATTGAAACAGAATTGAAAACTCATTGTGGATACAATCGAAGAAATTGTTCGTTTTGAGCATTTATTTCTTTCCCCACAATATTTACTAAGTCCTCTGTATCAGAAAAACGCTTAACACCATTATCACAAACGTTTCCTTGTAAATGTAATTAAACTGTTTCAAGCATTAGGCTTGAAAACACTTTCTCAACACTCAGCTGACCGTCTAAGTGAGTGTTCTAGTGATAGAACGCCAGCTTAGGCTGCAGGTATGATCAAAGGTCGGGTCATACAAAGGAATTTAACAATGGAAGTAATGTATTTCCTTCCTTGGCGTTCAAGAGTTTTGGGTAATCATTACGACTGACTTGCCGGTGCCATGATAAATAGACCAGTAGTACTGCTAACTCGGACGCCTGTGTTCAGATACACACATGTGACGATTGTCTAACCCAGGAAACGCCGTTAAATAAGTGAACAATTATTGAATGCGGCGTAAAACACCGTGCAAACGAGCGTACAAAACCCAACGCAGGAAAGAAATATCATCTCAATGATTCAGATATTGATATTACGTAAATGTAGTAGTCGTTAATATACCTAGGGTATTCATTATTATGCAGACATACGTATTACATTATACTTTCCATGCAATTAACATAGATATACAATACTCCAGATATAGATTTCACGTAAATGTAGTAATCGTTAATATACCTAGCGTATTCATTTAGTATACAGACAAACGTATTAAATTGTACTTTCCATGCAATTCACATTGATATACAATACTCTAGATGTAAATTTCACTTAATAACAATCGTTAATATACCTGGGGTGTTCATTTAGTATACAGATATACGGATTAAATTGTACTTTCAATGCAATAAACATAGATACAAACAATACTCCAGATGTATATTTCACTTAATAACAATCGTTAATATACCCGGGTTGTTTAATTATTATACAGCCATTAGGAGTGTACCCTCAATGAAAACATATATTTACAAGCACTCTTTTCACTTAGTAATACCGATAATGGTACTTTATATTTCCGCGTTAATCAGGAACTTTATAATGGCAAAGTAAAGTTAATACATATATTCGGTATCGTATTTGAAGCAACGTCAATCGCCATGCGTCACAAACGAACCAGCAATTAGTCGTTAAAAAAAAATACCCGGCTCTCATGCATCACATGGCTTTTTTTTGTGATATTCCTAAAATCGGGTTTGGACTCTTCCATATGCAAAATCAGGAAAAGTCCATTTTAACAATTAATTAAGCATCCCAAGGGTTAATACCATGGTACATATATACAGAAAACTATGATCAATTATTATGTTATTTGTAGTTTTACAGGCTGATCCATGACGGAATCATTGGTAGTGAGGCATGCACATCAATTCGGCGAGCTGCACTTTAGTATGACAAGAGAACACACACATTGATGAGACCAGTCTTCTCATTTTGTAGTTGCTTCCAAAAATAATGTGCTATCATACACTGTCACAATATACAGTCAGACTTGTGTTAGCGGTCACCTGTTAAGCAGCCACCTGTGTTCAACAGCCAAAGTTAGACCCTCCCATTGGTGGATGCTTAAAACCAGTTTAACAAAATAAATCAACTTTGAGAGAACATTTTATATTTTTGTTTTTAGAGGTTTTTTTTCTATTGTTGGAAGAGATTAATCAAACTTACAGAGCTAGCTATCTTTTTCACAGCTATTTCTTTTCGCAATTGTGCTAACACTTTAATTTATAGTGACATCTGTAAGGTGTTAAGGGCTTCATTGACAAACTAGATAGCAGTTTTACTGGAAGTTGGGAGGCAAATAGGTCGCCATAAATCACAGATACCCACAAGTTGTCCAATCAGTAGATATATTTTTTCTTGTTAGTCCAGGATTCGTTCACATACCCTTTTGGTCATCATGATCAGACGACTTTGAACATATTATGTCCAAAAATAAAAAATCTCTATAATTGAATAGATAACCCATGACTGAAAGTGGAAAACATTGTGGTAAAAGGAGAAATTGCTCGTTTTGAGCAATTTCTTCTTTTGTCACTATGTTTTCAAAAAACCGTCTGCTGCAGTGTCTTTATGAGGGAAAGGGTTAAGTCTATGGGAATGAAACTAATCCACGGTCACCTTCAAATAGAAAGTGCTATTAGTCCAATTGTTTAAAGCAACATAATCTTAACTCACAATTATATGTCTCCAACTTACATTTTTCAAGAAATATGGTTTTGAAGTTGTTCAACCCGTTCCTACCAGCACATTTTGATGAATCTGCAGCCGACGAATTTTGAAAACATTGTGGTAAAATGTAAAAATTGAGCAATTTTCCGTTTTTCAAAAATGTTTTCAACTCTAATCTAATTCTTAACTGTTAGATATTTTCTACATTTTTCTGCAGTCAAAGTTGTCTGCTGCAGATTGGTTGGAAAGTTTAAACCAGCATAATCTTAACTCACATTTATATGTCAAGTACTTACCTTTCAAAGACCTAAAATAGCATATAAACATGTTAGTTTTGGTCGCTGTCTTTTATAAAATGACATGTTTGAAAAGGTTTAAAGATTCTTTGTAAATATGTATAGATGCACCGGAACTGTTATATTTGATCTCTTTTTGGTATTTTTACCTTGTCTGAAAGTGAAATTAGAATTTGTGAAAAACAAGTTTTAGCCCTGCCTGATTTGTGTTCAAAATGACGGAAACCATCTTTGCGGGATGAATTCTTTCTCGCATAATACATAACACCCCATTTTTATTTATTTTTATTTTAAAGCTAAGAGATAATTACATTCAATGATATAGGTTATCCTATCTGTAAAAATGTGACAATTGATGCATGAACCTTTTTGATTTACATGGTAACAAAGAAGAAATTGAATTGGTGTAATGTGACCTATAACTCTCCACAACTTTATTGACGTTAGTTGAATCTTGATTCAAAGTAGCATTCTGTTAAAAGCTATGAAAACAGAAGATAAACCAGTATTTGTGAATATTAATGTCTGTATTTTGTTTATGTTAAATCAATAACAATCACATTTACAAACAAATAATATGATTAAAAAGACAATACAAAATACATTCATCATCTTGTTATTCTCAATAAATGATTAACCCTTTGCAACATATATTTGCTTTCTGGCACCCCGGCAGCAGACGGCGTTTGAAAAAAAAATGGCAAAAGAGGAAATTGGTCATTGGCAAAAGAAGAAATTGATCATATCAAGTAATTTCTCATTTTGTCACAATGTTTTCAAAAATCTATTAACAAATTAAACATTCATTCATAGACAGTTCAACATTTCTGCTGAAGATTTGAAGTATTTAAGCCTAATCATGAAAATCGACCTTCAGTGGTTTTGAAATGTGTTGCAGTTACAATCAATTTGCATACTTGTATAACCATTTTTTTTCACAAGATGACAACCAATGAAGATCCTGAACAGACTGTGTACATATAGTGCGTCTTATCATTATATATGCACATACTTATTTGGATCTGTGCAACATTTATAAAAGCCTTTGTGTTCCTTTTCCCATTAATGGAGATAAAACATGCGGCCAATCGTTGGCTCAAACCCAGGACTTCTCGCTTTCAGTGCGATAACTGTTTCCATTGAGTATAGGTGTGTACACGTAGAAGTCCCTACAGTGTTACTGTTCTTTCCCAGAAAGGACGTTAATCGCTGTTGCGAAGCGAAATCTTTGTATGAAACACGCTCCAATTTTAATAGCGATCAAACAATCATTGTATATAGTAAAAGAATGATTAAGTCGTGCAATTGAATTCGGGCACGTAATTGGTATGTGTCTTGTCCTTTTTAAACTAGGAAACATACCAACGACATGAACGACTCAGTGCTGTTTGTATAAATATGTTTAAAATCGGAACAGTGAAATGTTCTCACTGTGTAAATAATTTTTTTCTTAACAGTGACATATAGGCCCATGGGGCCGGGTGTTATCCCGTTATCATATTTTGTTATATGTTTGTTTTGTTTTACACATGTCACTATAATAAAATATTTACTTACTTACTTACTTACTTAGAAGTCCCTACTGCGACACACAAAGCTAAAGCTAGAAGTGCAGTCCCGAAGACTATATTCTATCATTAAGAATTAATGTATTTCTTATTTCTTATAATGTTAAGGTGGTGTCATTTGCCGAAATAGTGTTTAAGTGGGTGGGGTATGTGAATTCTGAATTTCATGAAAGTTCAATTGTATTTCTGACTGCGGTAATTTTTAGCTCGACTTTTCGAAAGGCTATACTACTCGCCCCGGCGTCGGCGTCGGCGTTGGTGTCACACCTTGGTTAAGGTTTTTGTACCAATTCCCTTTTTTGTCAAAACCATTATAGACATTGCTTTGAAACTTACAACACTTATCCACCATCATAACCTCCGTCAACAGACAAGAGTACATAACTCTGTCAATATTTTTGTAAGAATTATGGCCCTTTTTCGACTTAGAATTTTTGTTAAGTTTTTTGTACCAATTTACTTTCTTTCAAAACCACTACAGATATTGCTTTGAAACTTGCAACACTTTTTCACCATCATAAAGGCCATCAACCTACAAGAATACATAACTCTGTCAAGGACTTTGTATGAATTTTGCCCTTTTAATACTTAGAATTTTGGTTAAGTTTTTTGTACCAATTTACTTTATTTCAAAACCATTACAGAAATTGCTTTGAAACTTACAACACTTATTCACCATCAATACTTATATCAACAGACTAGAGAACAAAACTCTGTCAAGATTTTTGTAAGAATTATGGCCATTTTTCGACTTGGAATTTTGGTTAAGTTTTTTGTACCAATTTACTTATTTTCAAAACCATTACAGATATGGCTTCGAAACTTATAACACTTGTTAACCATCATTAATTCCATCAACAGACAAGAGTACATAACTCTGTCAAGATTTTCGTAAGATTTATGGCCCCTTTTTTTACTAAGAATTTAAATTTTGGTTAAGTTTTTTGTACCAATTTACTTTTTTTCAAAACCTTTACAAATATTGCTTTGAAACATACAACACGTTTTCACCAACACTACCTCAAGCAACAGACAAGAATACATAACTCTGTCAATGTTTTTTGTAAGAATAATGCCCATTTTTCGCCTTAGAATTTTGGTTAAGGTTTTACATACCACCACACTTTTTTTTTTCAAAACCATTATTGATTTAGCTTATAAACTTATAATACTTATTTATCATCATTATATCTATCAACAGACAAGGGTACATAACTCTGTCAAGTGTTTAGCTCACCTATGCACAAAGTGCGAGGTGAGCTTTTGTGATCGCTCACTGCCCGTCGTCCGTCGTCTGCGTCGTCGTCCGTCCGTTCACATGTTCCTACAAACGACTTCTCCTCCTAAACCAATTAACCAAATTAAATTAATTTTACAGGAATGTTCCTTGGGTGGATCTCTTTCAGACTTATTCAAAGAATTCTATTCCATGCAGAACTTTGGTTGCCACGGCAAAAAAGAGGGGAAATTAACCAAAACTTAAAAAATCTTCTTGTCTGAAATGTCACCTTTTTTCATAGACTGATATAGGTAAAAAAACTTTAAAATCTTCTCGTCTGAAAGTAAATGGCCCATGCCTTTGATATTTGTTATGTAGCATCATCTAGTGAACCTCTACCAAGCTTGTTCAAATTATAGCCCCGGGGTCAAAAATGACCCCTCCCCGGGGGTCACTTGTTTTTCATAGACCCATATAGGGAAAAAACTTTAAACATCCTCTTGTCTAAGATTAGAGGGCCCAGGCCTTTGATATTTGGAATGTAGCATCATCTAGTGGTCCTCCACCAAGATTGTTCAAAGTATAGCCCTGGGGTTAAAAATTACCCCTCCCCTGAGGTCTATTGTTTTACATAGACTCATATAGAGAAAAACTATATTTGGTATGTAGCATCATATAGTGAACCTCTACCAAGATTGTTCAAATTAAAGCCCTGGGATCACTTGTTTTACATAGAATCATAAAGGGGAAAACTTAAAAAATCTTCTTGTCTAAAAGAAGAGGGCCCGGGCCTTTGATATTGGGTATGTAGCATCATCTAGTGGACCTCTACCAATATTGTTCAAATTATAGCCCTGGGGTCAAAATGACCCCTCCTCTGGGGTCTAATGTTTTACATAGACTCATATAGAGAAAAAACTTAAAAAATCTTCTTGTCTCAAAGTAGAAGGCCCAGGCCTTTGATATTTGGTATATAGCATCATCTAGTGGACCTCTACCTAGATTGTTCAAATTATAGACCTGGGGTCAAAATTGACCCCTCCCCAGGGATCACTTGTTTTAAATAGACTCATATACGGAAAAAAATTTAAAAATCTTCTTGTCTAAAATTAGAAGGCACAGGCCTTTGATATTTGGTATGTAGCATCATCGTGGACCTCTACCAAGATATTTCAAAGTATAGCCATGATGTCAAAATTTACCCCTCCCCGGGGGTAACTTGTTTTCCATAGACTCAAAGAGATTTTTTTTTTTAAATCTTCTTGTCTAAAAGAAGAGAGCCCAACCTTTGATATTAGGTATGTAGCATCATCTAGTGGACCTCTAACACGATTGTTCAAAGTATAGCCATGGGGTCAAACATGACCGCATCCCGGGTGTCCCTTGTTTAACATAGACTCATTTAGGGGAAAAACTTTAAAAATCTTCTGGTCTAAAAGTAGAGGGCCCTGGCCTTTGATATTTGGTATGTAGCATCATCTAGTGGACCTGTACCAAGATTGTTCAAATTATAACCATGGGGTAAAAATAACCCCTCCCCAGGGGTCACTTGTTTTTCATACACTCATATATGGAAAAGAACATTGAAAACTTCTTAAGTTTGAATAAATCAGGTGAGCGATATAGGACCATCATGGTCCTCTTGTGTTTACAAATATGGCCCTTTTTCGATTCATAATTTTGGTTAAGTTATTCATACCAAATCAAACTGGTTCAAAACAATTAAAGATATAGCTTTAACACTTACAACATCTTTTTCACCACCATTACCTCCACCAACAGCCAAAAGTGCATAATTCAGTAAAGTTTTTTGTAAGAATTGTGACTCTTTTTCGACTATCACCCAAAATAGTTTTGTTTTATTGGCAAGCACAAAAAAGTCGAGCATGCTGTCCTCCGACAGCTCTTGTTAAAATTATTGCCTAAAAAATAATTAAAATTTTATAGGTGGTACCCTTAAAAAGTGCTGGTCGACAATTTTTCCTTGAACAGCCCTTACACGAACTCTAATTGCCATTCCAAATTTTAATTTCCCACCTTCAGAGTGCAGCGTTCTTTATGTTATATTTCCACTGTTGTCTGTAATTACTGCCACAGCAAGACTTTCTATAACAAGGTTAACAATGTCTTAGAATGTCATTTATGAAACAACAGTAGAAATATACCAAATCACCATTTTCAGATTGACTATAAATTAAATAAGACGGCCATGGTGACCCTAGATCGCTCACCTGAGTAATGAAATGAGATTTATAATGCAAAACACATGACAAAGTCTCAAAGTGTTGAAATAAAAAATGCAGTCTCCAGAGTGTTTAAAATATTTTCGTTAAATTTGGCCTAGTCTGTCCGTACGTCCGAGTGGATGATTGAGTCTTAGTTGGTCAGAGGTTTGATATAAGTCAAATGAAAACAATACTATTTATGACAGACATAATAGTAAGATTGAGGTCGACGTCCGTCGGAAACATTTACATGTACCCTTTTAACTCTCTAGATTCCACAAGTCTCAACATTTCTTCACTAAACTTCCATCAAATATTGGTCATTTTGGAGACTTGTTTTTAAAAAAGGTCATTTAGTAAATGCTTGTGAATTTCTACAGGCTATATTTTCACTTAATCGGTACATCAGAACCTGATTAGAACATTCGTTTTGATTTCATATCGGTCAATTTTGAAACTGTGTCACATGATGTCAAACATTATGTCGCTGGGTCAACTTGAGGGAGACCCTTTGAACACTCTGGAGGCCACATGTCTCATCCGATTGCATACAGAACACCCATCACCATGTAATCGCCGTAAACTAGATCACTAGATCAAAGTTTAAAACTTTGTGACCAAGCTAGAGGCCACGCTTCTCATCCGATCTTCACAACATGTTTATATATCCAATCTCTGGTCACTATGAAACAGGGTCGCTACAAACCAAAAACTAGCTCACTGGGTCAACATTTAGGAATTTTTGTGAGCACTCTTTAGGTCACATTTCTCATCCAATACACATGAATCTTGATCAGAACATTCATCGTTATTAAATATCAGTCACTATTTAGATATACTATTTGAACTCTCTAAAGGTCACATTCCTCACCGTGTCTTCACTAAGCTTCCATCAAATCTAGGTTAACTTAATAACTTGGATCAGATGGGATCACTAGGTCATGATTTAGAAAATCCTTGTGAAATCTCAAAAGGCTACATATGTCAACATTCGATTTCATTACATCTTGGTCAAGTTCGATAATATATCACATAAGAACATGTGTTTCAATCAAAGCGCGGTGAAGTTTAAAACTTGGTACCGTTTGTTCATAAACAAGGTCACTAAGGTCAAATTTAAGAAAGTATTTAGATAATAATATCTGTAATAGACCATTTTAAAAGTATCAGGGCAAAAATATGAAAAATCTCTATAAATTAAAATGCAGTTAACACATAGAGTTGAAAACATAGTGCCAAATAATGAAATTGGTCATTATGAGCAATTACACCTTTTGCCACAATGTTTTCAAAAATCTTTTGCTGTAAATGTATCAAAATGCGTCTATAGGAAGGAAAGGGTTATACAAATACTTCTACAGCAATTGGACTAAACATTGGCTCCAAAATTAATTTATTTACTCTTTAACTTCTTTACCGTCCGTAAATGTAATTTCCTTTATAATTGCCTTTGACCAAAATAGAAACATATAATTAATTTCCCATTTCCCATCGGCACCAAATCTTCAGCAGATGACTCTTAAAAAGCATGCAGACAAAAATTTAAAGAACTTGTATAAATGAGTATTTTAATTAAATACAGTCAAACAAAAATGAAACATGTTTTAGGCAGCCAGCCAGGGGAGAGTTATTAGGGTATATAGGTCACATTTCTCTTACAATATACATGACAATTTATAAGAACATTCATCGCTATCCAATCTCAGTCATGGTTTATTTCGGAATAAAGGTCATGATTTAGAAAATCCTTGTGAAATCTCAGTCAAGTGCGATGATGGGTCACAAGATAACATGTGTATCCAGGACATCGCGGTGATGTTTGAAACCTTGGTAACGTTCTTAAACTAAGTCACTAGGATCACGTTTAAGAAAATCTTGTGAACACTCTATAGGTCACATTTCTGTTACAATCGAAACAAACTTTTATAAAAACATTCAACGCTATTAAATCTTAGTCATGGTTTATTTCGATTAAAAATCGAACTCATCAACACCTTGTGAATACTCTAAGATACCACATTTCTTCCATCAAATCATCATGTAAGTTCCCAAAAACGTTTAACCTCACAAAATCTCTGAGGTCACTAGTTCAACATTTAGACAAACCTTGTGAAATCTCTAGATGCCACATATTTCGTTCAATCTTCATTGGAGTTCATCAGAACATTCGTTTTTATCTAATCACAGTTAATTTTGAAACTTGGTCAAATTTAGACTCTAGGGACAAATTGTAAATACTCTGAATAAGCAATTTCTTTTATACAATATTAATGAATATTCATCTACACCAAAAACACGTGTCAGTCAAGTTCGAATATGGGTCATGATGGGTCAAAAACTATGTTACTAGTTCATATATTAACAAAACCTTATGAACACTTTACAGACCACAATATTCACCCATTCTTCATGAAAAGTCATTGGAACATTCGTCACCTTCAAATCCTCTATGTGCAGAGCCTATGTAGCTCTGTCGGTAGCGACACGGGCTGTCAATCCAAGGGTTGTGAGGGTTGTGACAAAAGTCACAGTGACAAGCGACATTCATCTTCAACTAATGGGCTAACAGTACTGTATATGTGGAAAAGCAGCCAGTTGCTTTGAAAGAATGCTGTGTGTTATACTAGTGTATGAAAGCCAGGAAAGACAGGTCGCCGAGATATAACTGAAACATTGTTGGAAACGGCGTTAAACCCAAATCAATCAATCTGACGTATGTCTTTATTTGATTCAAACTTAACCTTGTAACTATCATGTCTGTCATGAACGTATTATAATAAAAGATCAACACTTTTAAAAAGAGAAATGTGTACATAAATCATACTTTAAGGAAGAACATTTATATTATTCCAATTTCCCTCATAATTTGAAGTCTCAAAACCGTTTCTGATCTCCCCTCTTACTCGGGATATACTGCTATTTTTATGAGCCAGAAAAACATAGTGAAATAAATTAACAGTGTATAATGAATACAACATATTAGCATGTCAAATCTTACTTTTAGCTCACCTGAGCAAGAAGACCCCAATGTGAGCTATTGTGATCACCTTGTGTACATTGCTTGTCCGTTGGGCGTCTTCCGTTGTCAACATTACATTTTAAATGTCTAGAGGCCACAAACATTACCCTATCTTCACTAAACTTCCATCAAATCTAGGTCAACTTACATACTGGTGAAAACACTTAAGGCCACTTTTTCCAATTAATCTGCACGACAGTTCTTTAGAGCATTCTTTTTCATAAAATATCGGTGAAGTTTGAAACGTGGACTCAAACACTAGGTCACTTGGTCAAATTTTAGAGAAACCCTTTAAAACTCTATGGGCCACATTTCTCATCCGATTGTTTACAGAAAGTCCATCTCCATGAAAATTCGGTAGAATTCGAAACTAGATCACGTCTGGTCCAAATTTGATTACTATAACAAAGTTTAAAATATCCTCATGAAGCCGCTAGAAGCCACAATTCTCTTCCGATCTTCATGAAAGAACATGTATACCTATTATATGTGGTTAACGTTTGAAACTGTGTCATGAGAGACCAAAAACTACATGTAGGACAAAATTAAGGAATTATTGTGAACATTCTATATGTCAAGTTTCTCATCCATTCCTTATGAAATTACATCAGAACATTCATGGCTACCAAATCTTACTCAAGTTTGAAACTGGTGTATGTTGAATATAAGACTAAGTTAATAGGTCATGATTTTAGACATAACATTGTGAATACTCTTCAGAACTCATTTTCTTTATCTAACCATCATGTAAATTCATCAGAACATTTAATTTTACGAAGTTTCTGACTGGAAATTGGGTCACATAGAGTTGAAAACAAGGTCACTATTATTTAAAATTAAGACACGCCTTTTGAACACTTTAAAGGTCACATTTGTAATTAAATGGTTATGATAGTTTATCACAATATAAGTTTCCATGACATTTCATCAAATGTGAAACTTCATCAGAATATACTTCATCTTCAAATCTCTGTCAAGTAAGTCCGCCCATGCTGAGCGGGCCTGAGCGGGCCTGTTTTTTAAGGGTAAAAAACATAAATTTGATGTATTTTGGTCGTTTATGAGAATTGGACATAGTTTCTTATATTTTGTTACATTGATTTCAAAATTTTCTCAAACAATAAAAATATAATTTACTTCAAAATATTATGAATGTAATATGTATTCAATCGGATTGTGTTTTGGGGGTCAAGGTCACTGTTACTAAAACTAGGAAAACAGTAATACATGTATATTCAATATCTTTAGTTACAGTTGACTTAATGTTCCAATCTCATTTGCCTGTCCATTGCATATACAGGACTAAGCTTATGATCTTGACTGATTGTGACAGCCATCCAACGTGAAGATCTTCCTTATCATGTATATCAACTTGGATTTATTTCCACACGGTTAATCTTGTTTCAATACTTGAAAAATAGCAGTTGTGTGCGGTCATTATAGTAATATGTAAATATTCTTTCCGAATTTGAATATTTTTCATATAAAATAAAGAAACTGTAAAAGGATAGTATCAGACGAGCATCAGGCACCCGCAGGCGGTGCTCTTGTTTTCTTATTCGTCCAGGATTCGTTCACATACTATTTTGGTCATCATGATCAATTTTTCCCTTTGCTTGATTTCAAAAGTCGTCATCTTCAGATGGGTCTGCGGGTGGGAAAGGTTTTGCTTGCAAAATAAATAGTTTCTAGTCTGTCTGGATGAGTGGGAAAGGGTCAGAGAGGCCTTAACATTAACCCTTTTCCTCATACGAAAATTCTGCAGCAGACGACTTTGAATATATTTTGTCCAAAAATAGAAAATCTCTTTAATTGAATGGATAACTCATGACTAAAAGTGGAAAACATTGCGGCAAAAGGAGAAATTGCTCGTTTTGAGCAATTTCTTCTTTCGTCAGTATGTCTTTAAAATGCCGTCTGCTGCAGAGGAGTCGGAAAGCGGCTACATGAGGGAAAGGGTTAAGTCCATGGGAATAAAACTAATCCATGGTCACCTTCAAATAGTTTTAGTGCTTTTAGTCCAACTGTTTAAAGCAACATAATCTTAACTCACAATTATATGTCTCATACTTACATTTTAAAGAAATATGGTTTTGAAGTTGTCCAATCCTTTCCTTCCTACAGCACATATTGACGAATATGCAGCCGACGAATTTTGAAAACTTTATGGCAAAAGGTAAAATTGCTCATCATGCTGCAGATTTGTTGAAAAGTTTAAACCAGCATAATCTTAACTCACATTTATATGTCAAGTACTTACCTTTCAAAGATCTAAAATAACATTTAATTACATTTTATTTTTGGTCTCTGTCTTTTATAAAATGGCATGTTTGAAAAGGTATACAAATTCTTTGTAAATATGTGTAGGCTGAACTGGAAGTGTTAGATTTGATCATTTTTGGTATTTTTACCTTGTCTGAAAGTGAAAGTAGAATATGTGAAAAACAAGTTCTATCCCAGCCTGATTTGTGTTCAAAATGACGGAAACCGTCTTGCGGGATGAACTATTTCTCGCATAATACATAACACCCCATTTTTATTGTTTTTATTTTAAAGCTAAGAGATAATTCTTTTCAATGATATAGGTTATCCTATATGTAAACATGTGACAATTGATGCATGAAACTTTTTGATTTACATGGTAACAAAAAAGAAATTGAATTGGTGTAATGTGACCTATAACTGTCCACAACTTTGTTGAAGTTAGTTGAATCTTGATTCAAAGTAGCATTCTGTTAAAAGCTATGAAAACAGAAGATAAACCAGTATTTGTGAATGTTTATGTCTGTATTTTTTGTAATGTTAAATCAATAACAATCACATTTACAAAAAGAGAATATGATTAAAAAGACAAAATACAAAATAAAATTATCATCTTGTTATTCTCAATAAATAATTAACCCTTTGCAACATATATGCGCTTTCTGGCGCCCCGGCAGCAGACGACTTTTGAAGAAAAAATTAGCAAAAGAAGAAATTGCTAATATGAAGGAATTTCTCATTTTACCACAATGTTTTTAAAATCTATTAAAAAATTAAACATTCATTCATAGACAGTTCCCGCACTTCTGCTGAAGATTTTAAGTATTTAAGCCTAATCATTCGAAAATCAACCTTCAGTGGTTTTGAAATTTGTTGCAGTTACAATCAATTTGCATACTTGTATAGCCATTTTTTTCACAAGATGACAACCAGTGAAGATCCTGAACAGACTGTGTACATATAGTGCGTCTTATCATTATATATTCACAGACTTATTTGGATCTGCGCAACGTTTATAAAAGCCACTGTGTTCCTTTTCCCATTAATTGAGATAAAACATGCGGCCAATCCTTGGCTCAAACCCGGGACTTCTCGCTATCAGTGCGATAGACTATAGGTATGTACATGTAGAAGTCCTTACTGCGGCACATAAAGCTAAAGCTAGAAGTGCAGCCCCGAAGACTATATTTTATCATTAAGAATTGATGCATTTCCTATTTATCAGAGCCTGTTTGTATCGCAAAGGCAGTAATTCATACGTGTAAACAAATCGACGGCGATTTTTTTCCCGCCAATAGGTAATGTGTTTGAACTTTGCTTTACTGTTTGCTAAACCGTCTAACCAAAAAGTGTGTCCAGAGTGGATTTTTCGATGCAGTCACGATACTCGTTCGTTTTGATTGGATGAAAAGAAACATCGATACAAAAAAAACTTCTAGAGGAAATAATTAAATATGATAATACGTACTCGATAAAGGAACGAGCACAAGTAATTTTATGTGAGATCATTTGCGTTTAATAACACTCTTCGTCTATATTTCTAAAACTAGTTCAAATAAATCATAAGGATTTTTCTGACTTTTTGGCAATTACAAATCCAAATTCCTGTAATATGACGTCATATTATGACGTCATTCTATTAGCGTTATGCAAATGATGCAAATGATGAATAGATAACCAAAAGGAATACGACAGAAATAATAGGAAAGGATAGTTTGACTCATCACAAATGTAGTTCCGTAAATTATAGAATCATTTCATTTGAAGTACTTTATGAAGGGCAAGTTGATTATTGTTTGTACCTGACATCATAATTTTCATGGATTTAAAATCTTGTCCATATTTTAAAGTTAAATATATGCCTAACCTGAGGATGATTTTTATTTTTCTTTGCTTATGTCGGTAGGACTCGTAAATAACGGATTGTGCTGCAAGCAAGGGGCTAACTGCAAATCACGGGGAATTATTTACCGATCACAATTGATAAATGTTTACCCTAAATAGGTAGCACCTATACTCATATTAGTATTACAATGGGGATCCGATTACAATGTCACGAAGATAATACAATACACAGTTTGACACTTTTAAGCCTGAAACAGTTGAACACACCTCATTTTAAGCGAGGCGAGAAAAGAATCGCCTACCTAATAAATATTCATTTAAAACCAGCCCGCATGAGATACCTTACAGCGATAATCCTAAAACGAAAGAGGAAGTTTAACAGTGTTTAAAAAAGATGTCATACTTTGATGGTGTTTTTTATGCCCCCGGAATCACCGATTCGGTGGGCATCTAGTTTTTAGCCTGTCTGCACGTCTGTCTGTATGTCTGTCTGTCTGTCTGTCTGTCTGCACGAAACAAACTTTAACCTTGACCACTACTTTTGAACCATAACAGGTACGGCTACCATATTTCACAGGTGTATTCCTTGTGACATGACCTTTCTGTCAGTACCAAAATGTTTGACCTTGCGACCTTGACCTTTGACCTAGATGTTGCCATTCTCGAAAAAAACTTTAACCTTGGCCATTACTTTTGAACCGTAACAGGTACGGCTACCATATTTCACATGTGTATTCCTTGTGACATGACCTTTCTGTCAGTACCAAAATGTTTGACATTGCGACCTTGACCTTTGACCTAGATGTTGCCATTCTCAAAAAAAACTTTAACCTTGACCACTTCTTTTGAACCATAACAGGTACGGCTACCATATTTCACATGTGTATTCCTTGTGACATGAACTTTCTGTCAGTACCACATTTTTTGACCTTGCCACCTTGACCTTTGACCTAGATGTTGCCATTCTCGAAAAAAACTTAACCTTCGCCATTACTTTTGAACCATAACAGGTACAGCTACCATATTTCACATGTGTATTCCTTGTGACATGACCTTTCTGTCAGTACCAACATTTTTGACCTTGCGACCTTGACCTTTGACCTAGATGTTGCCATTCTCGAAAAAGACTAACCTTGACCACTACTTTTGAACCATAACAGGTAAGGCTACCATATTTCACATGTGTATTCCTTGTGACATGACCTTTCTGTCAGTACCAACATGTTTGACCTTGCGACCTTGACCTTTCACCTAGATGTTGCCATTCTCGAAAAAAACTTTAACCTTGAACACTACTTTTGAACCATAACAGGTAAAGCTACCATATTTCACATGTGTATTCCTTGTGACATGACCTTTTTTGACCTTGCGACCTTGACCTTTGACCTAGATGTTGCCATTCGGGGGCATCAGTGTTTCACAAACACATCTTGTTTTATTATTATTATTGTAAGCAAACACACCAGTAATCAAATCTCTCGCTTTCATTTGACGCGACGTGAGATACGTACCGCCTACTAATTAATATTGATAGAAATCAAGTATGCTTGAAAACAGGGGTCGAGACGGGATACTGTTCAGCCATATCCCGAAAACGAAAGAAGAAGTTAATAATACCGATAGCCTTGTAAAAATGTTTAAATAAAAGAAATTCACGTCAAACATTGATGTTTTGAACCGTTTATAAGGTAAGCAATACAAACAAGTCATTAAAAGAATGAGATACTTTTTTGAAAAGTGTTCTCTCTTATCTTATAATGTTAAGATGGTGTCATTTGCCATAATAGAGTTTAAGTGGGTGGGCTATGTGAATTCTGAATTTCATGAAAGTTCAATTGTATTTTTGACTGCGGTAATTTTTAAAATTAGTGCCAAAAGAATAATTAAAATTTTATAGGTGGCACCCTAAACAATTGCTGGTCGGCAATTTTTCCTTGAACAGCCCTTCACGAACTCTAATTACCATTTAAAATATTAATTTCTCACCTTCAGAGTGCAGCGTTCTTTATGTTATATTTCCACTGTTGTCTGTATTTACTGCCACAGCAAGACTTTCTATAACAAGGTTACATGTAACAATGACTTAGAATATCATTTATGAAACAATAATAGAAATGTATACCAAATCACCATTTTCAGATTGACTATCAACTAAATATGATGGCCATGGTGACCCTAGATCGCTCACCTGAGTAATGAAATGAGATTTCTAATGCAAAACACATGACAAAGTCTCAAAGTGCTGATATAAAGAATGCAGTCTCGAAAGTGTTGAAAATATTTTCCTTAAATTTGGCCTAGTCTGTCCTGTATGTTGTCAGCTTTATAACTTTAGAAGCCTTTAGTCAGAATGTGTATTGGGATAATATCTCGGACAAGTTCGATAACTAGCCATATCGCTTTAGTCAATTGAGAGTTATCACCCTTTAATTATAGAAATTACCTAAAATTGGTCTTGTCAGCTCAATAACTTTAGAAGCCTTTATCCAATCATTACCAAATTTGGTCAGAATGTGTATTGGCATTATATCTCGGACACGTTCTATAACTAGCCATATCGCTTAAGTCAATCGAGAGTTATCGCTCTTTAGTTATAGAAATTACCTAAAATTGGTCTTGTCAGCTCAATAACTTAAGGGGCCTTTCTCTAATCATCACCACATTTGGTCAGAATGTGTATTGGCGTAATATCTTGGACAAGTTCGATAACTAGCCATATTGTTCCAGTCGATAGAGAGTTATTGCCCTTTAATTATATAAATTACCTAAAATTGGTCTTGTCAGCTAAATAACTTGTGAAGCCTTTATCCGATCATCACCAAATTTAGACAATATTTTGATGGGCAAAATATCTTAGTCAGGTTTGATAACTTACAACGTTATCTTAGTCACTCCACAATTATGTCCCTCGAAATGGCCAAAACTGTACTAAAAGTGTCCGCTCTCTAAGTTTGGCTAACGTCAACCAATTACCACTATACTTGGTCTCAAAAAAACAGGACGGGCGTATTTTGTGACATTTGGCGCTCTTGTTTTGATTTGTTATCGGTCATTTTTGAAACTGGGTCAGATGATGTCAAACATTATGTCACTGGCTCAACTCTGAGGGAGACCCTTTGAACACTCTAGAGGCCACATTTCTCATCCGATTGCATACAGAACACCCATCACGATGTAATCTCCGTAATCTAGATCAATAGCTAAAAATTTAAAACATTGTGACCAAGCTAGAGGCCACGTTTTTCATCCGATATTCATGAAAGTAAACACAACATGTTTATCTATCCAATCTCTGGACACTATGAAATAGGGTCGCTAGAGACTAGCTCACTGGGTCAACATTTAGGAATGTTTGCGAGCACTCTTTAGGTCACATTTCTCATCCAATACATATATGCAATTTTATCAGAACATTCATCGTTATTAGATATCAATCAATATTTAGATGTACTCTTTGAACTATTTAGAGGTCATTTTCGTCATCGTTCCTACTAAGCTTCCATCAAATATAGGTTAACTTGGGTAGAAGGGATCGCTAGGTCTTGATCTAGAAAATCCTTGTGAAATCTCTATTGTCTACATTCGATTTCATTACATTTCAGTCAAGTTCGATAATTGGTCAAATGTGTATTAATCAAATCGCGGTGAAGTTTGAGACTTGGTAACGTTTGTTCATAAACAAGGTCCCTAAGGTCAAATTTAAGAAAATATTGTGAACGATCTATTGGTCACATTTCTCTTCCAATCTACATGACATTCTATTAGAACATTCATCGCTATCCAATCTCAGTCATGGTTTATTTCGAAAGAAACATGATTTAGAAAATCTTGTGAAAACTAAAAAGGCTACATATGTCTACATTCGGTTTCATTACATCTCGGTTAAGTGCGATAATGGGTCACATGAGATCATGTGTATCCATCACATCGCGGTGATTTACGTTTTTATTTGTTTTGAACAAACAAATTTATTAGCTACAATTCTGAAGCCATACGTCTTATGGAAAACTTCCTAAATTTCATACGCGTGAAAGTAGTACTCAATACTTGCTCTTACTTTTCAAATGTATCACGATTTTTGAAATAATGATATATTTATATCGTCTTTGTTTTCTTATGTGGTTCTTATATTCAAAGAGAATTTGGAAATAAAATGAAACAATGTATTTTAAAACATGAACACGGAGAGATTTATAAATCTCAATGAGTGAACTGCTACAGGGAGAACTATTTCCGATTTAAGCTCTAGATACGGTATTTGAATTTTCAATCACGCATTGAAAATGTAGATAAAAACAGAATTGAAAATATTTTCTTTGTGCTTTGTCGGCCATATAAATATAGTATAAAGAATTAAAAAAATAAAAATATGTGCGTCATAAAATGCATTTAAAATGAGAGTAACACATTTGCAGAGAAATCGTGATCGTCGAATTCTATTTATAAATACAACGGTATGGGGGGGAGGGTAAGTGCGGACGCGATCTGCGGACAAATACATTATAGAGGGAAAATGCAGACAAATGCAATATAGAGGGAAAATGCGAACGCTATAGAATATAGAGCAAAATCTGCGGACGCTATGATTTGTTGTAAAAAATGTTTAATTAAAGATGGGCAAATGTGTATAAATTGTTACATATGATCATATCCGGGGTTTTCTTTGTAAATATATAATGTGTTTGATTGCTTTTATCAGTGATATAGATTAAACCAAAAATCGAGATCATGCTGAAATGGAATCTCTTTGTAAAGTGTTTTAACGACTTTCCTCTTTACATCATATCTATAGATAGCAATAACGAGAATTGATGGATTGATTTTCCGACAAGTAAATGTCTTTTGACGCATCTGCAACGGACGAAATTTGAAAACATTGCAAGAATAGAATAGGTTGCTAGTAACTAGCCATAGGTTTTGCTTCAATTATATCCTCTCCTTTACAATCGATTAAAGGGTCATGGGTTCTAGTTATTGTTGGGCCTCTTCATTTTCTACTTTGTAACTTTCAACAGTTTTCCATGTGCCATACTACGAGGCAAATGATCCATGCAACATTCTATTCTGTAGGGTACTTGGAAGGGGCAGAACAATTTAAATAACAAATAAACAATAAGTATATATATATATACAACACTTTTAATCTTAATTTGTTTCTAGTAATGATATATATATACAACAATAATACTAATCTATAACAAATATGTTAAATGTTTTTTTCTTGCTGTGTAAACAGTAAAAAGCAACATATATTGAAAACATTGTGGGAAAAGGAGAATTTGCTTATTTAAACAATTTCTTAATTCCCATAACCTTTCCTTATCGTCGTATAAACCAAATTTGTATTTGAAGGCTGTTATAAGTAAAAACTTAAATGTTGCCAATTTAATCACATATCTTTTCATTATAATAGCCAAATAATTAACAAAAGTTACAATTAAAGTCCGCATCTGTTGTCGAAATATCCACAGGTGCATTAACACAAGATTTGTGAAACCAATTTGTGCATATATCACATTGTACCATGAAGGTATCGACACATCCCGGCAAGTTACAAATACATAAATGTATATGATAGGTTTATTGGGAAAAGGGGTTACATTTATAATTTGTTTGGAATGACACTCGTACACAATGGTAATTAACAGTGTATGGTTACGCATCCTTAATTGATTTGGCAAGCTTAAACACCCTTTAAAGGAAACAGCGGCCAGCTTAGATGTATACTGTAGAGAAAAATTCGGACGACACAGGTATTGGTTTTCTCAGGAGCATTTAATCCTTTTATAATGCAAATGAATTCAAAAGCCTCTGAAGTCTGAAGCATGTTTCTTTTAAAGTGCTCATATAAATATTAGTACTGCCTTTTTCCACAATATTTTCTACATGATTTCAATTACTCTTTCATTTGGATAGATGTTTCTTTTTTAGCTCACCTGAGCACGAAGTGCTGAAAGTTAGTTATTGTGATCTCATTTTGTCCAGCGTCTGTCGTCCGTCAACATCTTCTCCTCAGAAACGTGTGGGTCAATTGGGATGAAACTTCACAGAAAGCATCCTCTCATTGACCTCACCAGAATTCCTTGTTTGTGATTTATGCAGAATTATGGTTTCCATGGCAACGAAAATAAAAAAAACTTTAAAATTCTTCTTCTACCAAACTGGTTGGCAGATTTTCAAATTATTTTAAAGAAGTGTTCCTTGGCCGCCAGGGAGCGGGGCTTTTTTGCCTTATATGGCTATAGTGTAAACTCAAAAGTGTCAGGCCGATTTTCAAATAATTTTGTAGAATGGTGACCCACTATCAGATTCCTTCCAGCCAAGTTGATTGGCCGAAAAACATGGCCGCCAGCGGTCGGGGCTTTTTTGCCTAATATGGCTATAGTAAAAACTTGAAAAACCTTCTCCTCCGAAAGTGTTTGGCCAATTTTCAATTCTTTTTGTAGAAATGTTCATTGGGAGACTATCTATCAGATTCCTCCAAGCCATGTTGATTGGTCGAAAAACATGGCCGCCAGGGGGCAGGGCTATTTGGCCTTATATGGCTATAGTGAAAACTCTCTTGTTAAGCAGGAAGCTTTTGAGTAAGATTTTAGAAAAACCCTTGGTAAATTGTGATTTTTTTTGTAACAAAAATTGGTAAATACTTAGATGAGTGAGTCGGGGCCATAATGATTATCCATTTGTTTTACATGTCTTTTGAAACTTGGAAATTAAATATAATATTCACATGTATGTCTCATGATTTATTTGTATAGACAACTAAAATGGCATTTAATTTTAACGGATGCGTCATTTATTCTTTTACCCGAAGTTGTAATATTTATAAACAATGCATAGTTTATAAATCACACATCTATGCAAAGGCAAATGTTTGAACAGTTTTATGTACCCAAACAAATGCAGTGCCTTCAGCGCTTTTTTTAAACTAAGTCACTAGGATCACATTTAAGACAATCTTATGAATACTCTATAGGTCACATTTCTCTTCCAATCTACACAAACTTTTATAAGAACATTCATCGCTATCAAATCTTAGTCATGGCTTATTTCGATTTAAAATATAACTCATTAAAACCTTGTGGATACTCTCATTTCTTACATTAACTCATCATGTACGTTTCCCAGAACGTTCAACTTCACAAAATCATGGAGTCAAAAAACAAGGTCACAAGTTAACAATTTACAGAAACTTTGTGAACTCTCTAGATGCCACATATTTCGTTCAATCTTCATGGGAGTACATCAGAACATTCGATTTTATCTAATCACAGTCAAGTTTGAAACTTGGTCGCAAGGTGTCAACATCTATGGCACTAGGTCAAATTTAGATTCTAGAAACAAATTGTAAATACTCTGAATAAGCCATTTCTTTTATATAATATTAATGAAAGCTCATCAGGATATTCACCTACATGTACACCAAAAACATGTGTCGGTCAAGTTCGAATCTGGATCATGATGGGTCAAAAACTATGGTACTAGTTAATATATTAACCAAACATTATGCACACTCTACAGACCACACTATTCACCTATTCTTCATAAATGCTCATTGAAACATAGGTAGCGGCAGGGGCTGTCTATCTAAGGGTTGTGAGTTCAAACCCAACATTCTTTCCGACGTTTGATAAAAGTCATAGTGACAAGCGAAATACTTCTTCAACTAATAGTATAATAGTAAATGTGGAAAAGCTGCCAGTTGCTTTGAAAGAATGCTGTGTGTATTACTGGTGTAGGAAAGCCAGGAAATACTGGTCGCCGTGATAGGACTGAAACATTGTTGAAAACGGAGTTAAACTCAAATCAATCAATCAATCTTATGTATGTCTTTATTTTATTCAACCTCAACCTTACTATCATGTCAGTCTTGAACGTATTATAATAAAAGACCAGCACTTTTAAAAAAAGAAATGTGTACATAAAAGTAAATTTATATTATTCCAATTTCTCTCATAATTTGAAGTCTCTAAACCGTTTCTGATATTCCCTCTTACTTGGGCTATACTGCCATTTGTGTGAGCCAGAAAGATATAGTGAAATAAATTGACAGAGTATATTGAACATTATACAACATATTTGCATGCCAAATCTTACATTTTAGCTCACAAGAGCAAGAAGAGCTCGATGTGAGATACTGTGATCACCTTTTGTACAATGTTCGTCCGTTGTGCGTCTTCCGTAGTCAACATTACATTTTGAATCTCTATAGGCCACAAATATCACCCTATCTTCACTAAACTTCCATCAAATCTCGGTCAGTTTACATGCATGGTCAGATGGGGTCAAACAATAGGTCACTGGGTCACTAGGTCATGTGGCATAATAACACTCAACACGGCAGCTAGTTTCATATAGTTTAATAAGCATAGAAACATGTGGACTTCGAGGCCGGCAAGGCCAGTCTACTTTTACAGTCACCCAAGCTAGTTTATATAGGGTTAGACTGAGCTATTACATCACAGTCTGCACTCATATAATGAGACAGGTGTCAGACAGAGATATTGCATATATGTGGACATTGCCACGTCATAAGAACAATACAAGCCCCGTCATTAGAAATAATGTCCATTATTTCACAGTCATAATTCAGAAAATACTGGTGAAAACACAAGATGCTACTATTTTTACGTAATCAGCATGACAATTCTTCAGAACATTCTTTTTCATAAAATCTCTGTGAAGGTCGAAACTTGGACTCAAATTCTAGGTCATATTTTAGAGAAATCCTTTAAAACTTTATGGGCCACATTTCTCATCCGATTGTTAATATAAAGTCACGTGGGGGTCAACATTTGATCACTAGTTCAAAGTTTAAATAATCCTTGTGAACCCGCTAGAAGCCACAATTCTCACCCGATCTTCATGAAAGAACATGTAAACCTATTACATGTGGTTAACGGTTGAAACTGGGTCGTCAGGTACCATAGTCAATAGGTCATTTTTTTTTAGAAAAAAACCTTGTGAATACATGTATTTACAGATCTCTTTTTATGCGGGGAATTCAGCAATGTAAAGTGTAAATTTGTAAATTTTTTGTGCTGCCCTCTGTTTTATCAAAATGGACAATTGTTCTTGATTGTTCAGGGATCAGTTAAATACGTTTCACAACAAGCTAAACAGTATGCACATTATACAAAGTAAACGTACACAATGTAAAGTTTTCATCCATGAAGTTGTATACATAATTTAGAAATTTAAGTTAGACATAAGGATCTTAAATGTTTCTTTTAGATATATGGAAAACGAGTAGCTTGAAAGCGGGTAACTCAAAAACCTTTTGAGAAAATCCCTGCAATGAAAAATATGGAAATACGGCTGTCGTGCATCGTCAACATTATCCCTTGTTAACACTCTACAGGCTACATTTTGCATCGGATCTTCATGAAAGTTTATCAGAACATTCATCTCCATCAAATCTTGGACAAGTTCGAAACTGGGCCATTTGAGGTCAAAAACTAGGTCACTAGGTCAAATTGAAGGAAATCTTGTTAACACTCTAGAGGCCATATTTTCAACTTGAGCATGTTAAAACTTTATCAGAATGTTTGTCTTGATGATGTAAGTCAAGTTCGAACAGAGTCATGTCGGGTCAAAAAGTAGGTCACTAGGTCAAATTGAAGGAAAAGCTTGTTAACACTCTAGAGGCCGCAATTTTAACTAAGGCAGCTTGAAATTTGGTCCATAATATTTGTATTAATGATTTCTAGGTCAAGGTCAAGTTTAAACATGGGTCATATTGAGTCAGAAACTAGGCCACTAGGCCAAATTGAAGGAAAATCTGGTTAACACTTTAGAAGCCGCCTATTTTACTAAGACAGCTTGTAATTTGGCCAGAATGCTTATCTAAATAATATCTAGGCCGAGTTCGAATATGGGTCAAGCCGGGTCAAAAAACTTTGTCACTAGGCCAAATTGAATGGAAATCTTGTTAACACTTTAGAGGCTTTATTTTCAACTTGAGCATGTTGAAACTTTATCAAATATCTAGGTCAAGTTCTAACATGGGTCATGTTGGGTCAAAAAGTAGGTCACTAGGTCAAATTGAAGGAAAATCTTGTTTATACTCTAGAGCCAACATCCCCCGCATTTGAGTACTTTCAGTACATTGATTTCTTTATCTAACCGTCATGTAAATAATTCAGAACATTCAATTTTACGAAGCCGCTGACTGGAAATTGGGTCACATAGAGTTGAAAACAAGGTCACTAGTTTAGAATTAAGACACACCTTGTGAACACTCTAAAGGTTACATTCGTCATTCAATTTTCATGACAGTTTATGATAATATGGTTTCCATGACAGTTTATCATAATATTAGTTTCCATGACATTTCACCAAATGTGAAACTTCACCAGAACATTCGTCACCTTCAAATCTCTGTCAAGTAAGCCCGCCCATGCAAAAAAGGTACAAGTTTGCATTTTGAACAATGTTGGTTCAGATCAACATGTATATCAGCTCCGTCTAATCATAATCTACACAAACTGATAAAGCTTATGGACATGTAAGATTCGCACCTTTAAGCAAAGCGAATACAAAATAATACAATAGGTTTTTTTTAGAGGGGGGGGGGGGAATCATTTTTAGGTCATTTTCGGCTGGTTCACGCTTCTTAAAGAAATCGTATCTATGCTCACAGTTATTCATACTCATCACGCAAAACTGCACATTATCGCCAGACTGTGAAAGAAAAACAGATATCGAGCGATGAAAGATCGGAGCGAATCAAGGAGCATTGAGGATACCTTTTCCAATGGACGGGCTGCGTTTGTATTAATCAATCGTTATTATTTTCTTTTTCAGGAGAAGGTAGCAAACTGCGCATGCGTACAACATAATCATGGCTTCTGAATCCCAATCTCTGTATAAAGGATCTGACGAGATATACAACCAAGACTGTGACGTTTGTCTGTCAAATGGTAAAACATCGGAGGCCATATCCTACTGTAAAATATGCTGTGAGTACCTCTGTCAGTCTTGTGGTATGGCACACAGAGGGTCTAAGTTGACGAGAGACCATACCCTATGACGGGGAGTAAGATACCATCAGGATCCACAAAGGTAAAGCCAACGTTACCATTTATGTTCTGTGATACACACAAAACATCGTTACTCGATATCTACTGTACCACTCACGATCAGGTCATTTGTCCGGCCTGTAAAATGACGAGTCATACAACATGTAATACAGGCGATGTCCGCAGGCACAGTGCTAACATTGATGTTGGAAGGGAGCTTAAGAAAGTCGTTAATCGACTGAGAGACTTGGCAAATAGATATGAAAACCTTACCAAGGACAGACACATTGATAAATCAACCGTGAAGTCTCAGGTACAGAATTGCTTCAGCGGCATGCAACAATTTCGCAAGGATATAAATGACATGCTGGATAATCTTGAAAAGAAAATGTCCTCTGATTTCCGACAAATTGAAGAAACAATGACAAAAGAGATAGACGGTCACGTGTCGTTAGCCGGTGACATTGCACACCAAATCGGGGATCTGGACAAATCTTTGGCTGAATGTGAAAAAACGCAGGAAAATGACGTCATGTTTGTCGGGTTGAAGAAAGCGTCTTCACGTGCAAGTGAATATAGTCATATTGTTGATAAAATCGAGAAAGACATTTACCCAATAGACATTCAATTTCAACCTAATGTCATCTTATCTGACATGATCCAGCAGTTACAATCAATAGGCACTGTCGCTAACAACCGACCAGTTCATTCCGGTCAAAACCCAACTTCTATACTGAACATTTCTGTGAAGGAGAAACGGGCAATAGACATGACGTCAAATGTTGTAAGGGGATGTGCATTTATGCCTAACGGACATGTCGTACTCGCATGTGGTAATGATGGTCTTAGATTGTTTGATGAAAACTTCCTTTTAAAAGCCCAGATACCCGTTACTTCAGCAGACGTGTCTACTATCAATGACACTGACGTCATAGTTACACAAGGTTACCACAAACAACTCCAGCGGGTAAGTATATTCCCGGGGATGGTGGTGAAGAAAACATTGAAGATGGATTGACTCTGTGACGGTGTAGATGTTTATGGTGACGAGATCTACGTTACCTGTCATGATAATCCCGGTAATGGTGAAGTACAAGTACTCAACATGGACGGTGTAGTACGGAGAAGGTTGGGAGTAGATAAAGGTAAATATATATTTACAAAGCCTGGTCGTGTTAAAATTAACCAGGACGCGAGTAAGATATTTGTATCTGATACAGACACTGACACTTTAACATGTTTGAACAATCAAGGTCACGTGATATACCGATACTCTGACACAGATTTGAAGTCACCCTGCGGAATGTATGTGGATGGAAAAGATAACCTGTTGGTGTGTGGATTGAATTCTCACAATGTACATATGATCCGATATGATGGTAGACAAGAGAAGATATTGTTGTCAGAGAAGGACGGGATACACTTGCCATTGTGTATATCGTTCAGACCCAGTGATGGTTGCCTAATGGTTGGACTTGGTTTACATGAGAACGTTAAAACTGATAAAAAGTTGATCATATTCAATACTAGATAAACTCATGACTGTCCCGGATAGCCATTTCTGTTATAATGTCTTATAACATGCCGAGGATTTCGTAGAAAAGTCGTTTTCTATTTGCCTACGTACTAAGTACAACGCTTAGTAAATAAATAACAAAGTTGTTTTTACTGCTATTAAAATAATAACGGAAAAGTTTGAAATTGACGATAATTTGAATAGCTGTCTTTTCCAACATTGTTGACAATTCCGATTTGCATGTGATAGATTAGCATAGACGGGTGATAGCAGTCCCCGTAATAATATTTAAAATGTGTTTTTGAGACAGTCATTATTTTAGCTGCCTGACACGAAAGTGGATATTCAGAAGTTTTGAAAAATATTGGTAGTTAAGATCAAACTATGTATACTTCTTGTATTTGTAATGTCGGCGTCTTTTGGTCACAAAGTTAAAATGGCATGGGGAATTTTATCGATGGTCTATTTTGTCCGGGTTTTCGTTCTTCAAACGTGACTTTGACGGTGTGGACGACTTAACACATAAGACAAGTCACGGATAACATTTCTAGAAAAAAAAGTAGCCCCACCTGTAACTTTCATCATGTTCTACACGCTTTGCCATCTTATCAATAAACCATTGCAGTAGTTTTTGATATTAAATAAAAACACTAACCACGCTGTAGGAATGTGCGGGTTGATCTGAATCTAAACGGGTCCTAAATGTCAAAAGTTCTTATATCTTGTGTCGGGGATCATATTAGTTTGTGTATCAACACATAACGTAAGTGGAATTATTACCTTCATCAGGACATGTTTTCTCGATCATATACGACTATAAACAGTGATATGACCATAGGTAATAACATGTTTGTCTAAGCCCTCACTGTAGGATCGAAAGACAAGACGAATTGGTTAGATTATTGTAAAGATATTGCCCCATACCACACATAAATACAGTAAGAACAATTAGGACTTTAACAAGTATCCAAGTATTAATAGGCTGAGTTGGCTTTAACCCATGACATGATTGTGTGTTCGTTTTACAGAAATTAACATTTAAGGACGTTTAACACGTATCCAAGTATTAACATCTGAGTCCTCACTGTTCGCTTTTAAGCCAAGACGTGTTTCTTTGTTAATAATTATACAAAAACTAACATCATAACACATAAATACAGTACGAACAATTCGGACTTTAACATACATACATAAGTACATGTATTAACAGTCTCGTCTAAATCCTCATTGTTCGCTTTTAAGTTTTTAGGTGATTTAAGATTGTGTTTGTTCATTATACAGTTACCGACATCACAAGACATTCGCATGCATACGTATATCTACAGTGCGAACAATTTGGACGTTAGCATGCATTAAGAGGCTCGTCTGAATACTTACTATTCGCTTTTGAATATGTATGTGTTTGTTAGTTCATTAAAAAGAAATTAACACCGTTAAACCTATATATAAGGTATAAATATTTTGTTGTCGGTATTTTGTTATATCCCTTATATATGTATAGTTTGTGTTATATAATTTTGTATATTTTTATGTTAGAATTTAGATACATGTACTACTGAATAATGCTTAATAAACTGTGTATGCTTACAATTTTGATATACTTTATTGTTCAAATGTACTGTCTTGAATACATGATCCACGGCTGACACTACTCTAATACTGATTCGTATTAGGGAAAGTTTGAATAAGAGACTAGGGTTCATCACTACAGATATACTCTGTTTAGTCATCGCTTTCGAGGTGGACACTCTTATAACTACCCCACCGATTTAGAAGTTATTTCACAAATTAATTCGAACGAGGAACTATTTGAACGAAATGTCTGAACTCTACCTTACACGTAATTTATGTTGTTGTCATCTCTCTCGAGGCGAGCACTCGAACAGAACCACTACCCCACCAATACAGTTCTTAGTTCACAAACGGATTCAAACCAGGAACCATTTGAATAAGAGTTCCGTACTCTATATTACAAATAATAATGCCGAGCCCCGGTAGCTCAGTCAGTAGCGACGCGGGCTGTCAATCCAGTGGTTGTGAGTTCGAATCCCGGCTCGGCTAACTTTCTTTCCGACGATTAACAAAAGTCAATGCGACATGCGTCATTCGTCTTCCACCAATGGGCTAAGTCTATGTGGAAAAGCAGCCAGTTGCTTCGGATGATTGTTGTGTGGAGTACTGATGTGAGTAAACCAGGAAATGCATGAGTAGATGAAATGGCCGCCGTGATATAACTGAGAAACTGTTAAAAACGGCGTTAAACCCCAATCAATCAATTACAAATAATAATACTCTTGAACAAGATGTCCGAACTTTACATTACACGTAGTTTATGTAGTTATCATCTCTCGAGAGACGGGCACTCGAACCACTACCCCACCGAGATAATACTCTTGAACAAGAGGTCCGAATATTTTATGTCGTTGTCATCTCTCTCGAAGCGAGCAGTCGAACCACTACCTTAACGAGATAATACTCTTGAAAAAATATCCGAACTCTGCATTACACATTATTTATGTCGTTGTCATCTCTCGAGAGACGGGCACTCGAACCACTACCCCACCGAGATAATACTCTTGAACCAGAGGTCCGAACTCTACATTACAAATAATTTATGTCGTTGTCATCTCTCTCGAGGCGAGCAGTCGAACCACTACTCCACCGAGATAGTAATCTTGAACAAGAGTTCCGAACTCTACCTTACACGTAATTGTTGTAGTTGTCAACTCTCTCGAGGCGGGCACTCTACCTGATACCCCAATCAAACCAGGAACCATTTGAACAATAGGTCCGAACTGTACCCTTCACATACCTTATGTCTTTCACATCATTCTAGAGGCGGTCACTCTTATGGCAACCCCATCGAGATAGTACTTATTTCACAAACTAGTTCGAACCAGGAACCATTTGATCTGTAGTCACAAACTTACCGGAAACAACTTTTCAGTTACAAGAATTACAAGTAATTTACATACGATGTTATTCAAGGCCAGTATCATTGAAGCCATAGGCAAATAGTTCCTTTTCCAAATAAACTTTCGTAGATATAATTAAAGGTTAAATACCCAAGACAGATGAGGTTAAGATGACTTGATTGTGGACTGGAAAGATCTGTTGGCGCGGTTTAGTTTTGTTTAAACTTATTTATTTTACATATATTGCGAAACAAGCTGTCAGCTTACATTACTCACGCTCGATGTCTCCCTTTCTGGAGACTTAACCTTTTACTCGCGTTGTTTGTGTGGAAAAATTTAGAAGGCAGAACCCGCTCATCACGGGATTTGTACCTGGGACCTCTGGTACGAGAGGCCGACGCTCTACCTCTGCGCAATTTAAACGTCCAGAGTGTCCTTTTGTTTTCATGCGAACATTTCATAGGTTATTATCCACTCGGCTAACGAAGTTTGCGAGGGGATATAGTAACGGGACTGTCCGTTCTACGAATGGTGTTTGTTGGGTATTTTCCTTTGATCTTCTCTTGTTGGGTATACCCAACAAGAACATGGTTTATTCCGTAATTATCTTTCTTTTACGGAATAAATAGCATTAATATGCTAATTAGATACCCATTAGACAATTATATATATATAAAAAAACAACTTATTAAAGTGTCTTATAGGGGTGTTTGGTGGGCTTTACGAAAAAACAGTACCCAACAAGTGTACTTTCGTAAGTATGTTCGTTCGTTCGTCCGTGCGTCCGTCCGTCCGTCCGTCCGTAACAAACTTGTGACTCTACACTGAACATCCTTCGACCAATCTTAACCAAACTTGGTATACAGTTAGTATATGGCAAGGTCTAGAAGCCTATTTATTTGCAAGGTCATAGGTTAAAGGTCAATGTCAAAATTGGACTGACTATTTTCCCATATCAGCAACCTTGTGACCACTCTACACTGATCATCTCTTGGCAGATCATAACCAAACTTGCCATACATTAAAGTATATGTATCCTTATAATTATAAAAATAGTTCATGGTACTGAGGGCCATATAGCAGTTTATTGACCTAGATGTCACTTGATATGATAAGATAAATTTTGTTTTGATCAACTATTTTTAAGTTCTATTATTTTCGATCACATCAGAACTTGATGTGATGATTGAATACCGAGGGGATGCATCCGCCTTGCGGTGCCCTTGTTTATATTGAAAAGTTGATCAAATTTGTATTGATGTCAACTTGCCTGATTGTTTATCAACTTGGCTACATTCTTGAATGGACATTTCACCTAGTTAGTGAAAAAGATGACACTAGCCATAATGACGTTTGGCAATTATCGGAAATGTTGGCCTATCCAGTATCCGAAAGAACGACCCCTGATTTATGTTCGTTATTCTATATAGAAGACAGTGGAAGACAGTGGTGCAGAGGTAGAGCGTCGGCCTCTCACATCAAAGGTCCCTGGTTCGAGTCCCGTGATGAGCGGGTCCTGACTTTGGGATTTTTCCACACAATCGGCGCGAGTACTGGTTAAGTATCCAGGAAGCAGACATCGAGCGTGATTAATATAAGCTTAAAGCTTGTTTCGCAATCGATTTAAAATAAATAAGTTTAAACTATTCTATATAGTGTGTCCCTAGTTGATGGGGGCTAACTCGTTTTTGAAGTCGTAGAGTGTCCGCCTCGGTGCGGATTCGATACAAGGCAGGTTCATACAAAATACTTTCTAAACAGTAGTGATGGCTTTCCCTCCTTGACACTCATGATAGTGTGGTTAGCATGACGACCGATCAGGATAAATAGACCTTAAGTACGACATGCCGTGATATACCTGACAAATTGTGGAACATGGCGTTAAACTACATACAAAAAACAATTAACTTGCGGTACATTTGCAACTGTGAATATTTTCATTAAGAATATAACTTGTCGTTGTGCAATAAACAGCCCTAGTTAATGTATGCTGCAGTATAATCCGGAGCGAGTTGATAGTTTTAAGTCTCATTCGTTAAGACGACTCTGAAAACATCTACGCAATACTTTTGATTTTTTTTCCGGCCAATTGAAGTTTTATTATTAAATAAAAATGAAAAACATTGTGGCAAAAGGAGAAATTGCTCATTCTTTGCAGTTCGTATTTTTTCTCACAACGTTTCAAAAGTCATCTGCTACAGATGCGTCAACATGTAGGAACAGGTTGAATTGACTGGAAGACACTTTATATGGTTCTTTGTATCTGATAGTTATATGAACAAATCGATAATTTAAAACAAAATATGAAAAATTAAGTCAGTGTTTACAAGTTCTGTTATGTTTTCGTCATTTCGCGGAAGTATGCATTCTTGTTTAGCGCTGTATCCAGTTTTAAAAAATAAGATTGTCAGACACCTTATTGTCAATCACACAATGAACGCTAAGAAAGATACAGTGTATCATGGTGGGAAGGGGAGAACAAGTGAATCTTTAAGAAACTGTTTTGGAATGCTTCAAACAGACTTTCATAACACTTTTCCTGACAAAAACTGACTTTTCAAAAATCTCTCTATTCTTTAGATGTTTCAAATTTCTAAGAACTCTAAAGATTGCTTATTGAGGAAAACAACGTTTTCAACTATAGTCAATATTATACTTTCATTTACAGAAAAATTTGGTATTTTGCCTATATGTGTTCAAAGGCGCCTGCTGCAAATTTGCAGTATTTTGAAAAAGCTTTTACGTGATAACAAAGAATAAATTCAATTGGTGTACTGTGACCTATTTATAACTCTCCTCAACTTTGTAAAAGATACTTGATTCAAAGTGGCATTCTGTTGAAAAATGAAAATTATAAAAACAGAATATAACCCAGTATTTGTGAATATTTATGTCAGTATTTTTTTTAATATTAAATCAATAACAATCACATTTACAAAAACATATAATGATTAAAAAAAACAAAATACAAAATACATTTATCATCTTATTATTTTCAATAAATAATTTTCCTTTGCAACATATAGGTGCTTTCTGGCGCCCCAGCAGCAGACAACTTTTGAAAACATTTTGGCAAAAGAACAAATTGCTCAATATCAAGCAATTTCTCATTTTGTCACAATGTTTTCAAAATCTATTCAGAAATTAAACTTTCATGCATAGACAGTTTTAATATTCATATCTAGATGTTTTCCAACACGTCTGCTGTATATTTGAAGTATTTAAGCCTAATCATATGAAAACAACCTTCAGTGGTTTTGAAATTTGTTGCAGTTACAATCAATTTGCATACCTGTATAGCCATCTTTTTCACATGATGGCAACCAGTGAAGATCCTGAACAGACTGTGTAAAGACATAGTTTGGTCTAGATCGTCACCGTCCACAACGTCCGAGGGTCGGATTAGGACCCATTTTGTGTCCTACAAGCCCATTACATTTTAGTCTGTTTGTATAATTATCCTTCTCCCTCATATAGATGCTTACTGACGCCTCTGCAGCAGACGGCTTTTTGAATACATAGTGACAAAAAAAGAAATTGCTCAAAACAAGCAAATTCTCCTTTTGCCACAATGTTTTCCACTTTTAGTAATACGTTCAAAGTCGCCTGCTTCAAAATTGTCGTATGTGGGAAAGGGATAACCTCCCTGAAAAGTTCAAGAAATGAAAAGGAAAAATATATAGTGGATTTATCCCCGAAAAGTTCAAATATATAGTGGATGTCTCCCTTAAAAGTTCAAATATATAGTGGATGTTTCCCCGAAAAGATCAAATATATAGTGGATGTCTCCCGGAAAAGATCAAATATATAGTGGATGTCTCCCCGAAAAGTTCAAATATATAGTGGATTCTGGACAGTGTATCATGGTGGGAAGGGGAGAACATGTGAATCTTTAAGATACTATTTTGGAATGCTTCAAACACTTTCATAACACTTTTCCTGACAAAAACTGACTTTTTAAAATCTCTCTCTTTTCTAGATGTTTCAAATTTCTAAGAACTTCAACTACCAGTATAGTCAATAATATACAAACTGTACTTTCATTTAAAGAAACATTTGGTTTTTTGCCTATATGTGTTCAAAGGCGCCTGCTGCAGATTAGCTGTACTTTGGAAAAAGCTTAACAGAATTATACAGCCTTTGCTAAATGGAAACCTTGTTTACTTTAACCCTTTCCCACATTCAGATGCTTTCTGATGCCTCTGCAGCAGTCCTTTGAACATATTGTGACAAAAGGAGAAATTGCTCATAATAATTCGATTCAATAATTAAAACTTTCCTTTACAGAGATTTTCCATAGTTTTGGATAGACATTGTAAAAGTCATCAGCTGCAGATTTGTTGTATGTAGGAAAGGGTCAACCCTTTCCCTTAAATAGACGCTTTCTGACACCTCTACAGCAGACGGCTTTTTGAAAACATAGTGACAAAAGAAGAAATTGCTCAAAACGAGCAATTTCTCCTTTTGTCACAATGTTTTCCACTTTAAGTCATAGGTTATCCATTCAATTATAGAGATTTTCTATTTGTTGACGAAATATGTTCAAAGTCGTCTGCTGCAGAATTGTTGTATGAGGGAAAGAGTTAAAGATTGAAACAATGACGTATGACTAGCCCTTCTTTACATTCATAAATTATTAATTAAAAACAGTTATCTCACTCATCACTCATCACTCATCACAAATAAGCATCTTACACTTTGGTCTTGCAAAATGACCATGATGCAAGCCAATCATAATTGTTTGAACTTCATAGCCTCAATATATATATATGTACCCTGGACCTGAAAGCTCTAGATGAGGGCATAATTTATGAGCTTGTTTCTGACATCCTACAAGGACCTGTTCACTTCACCTTATTCAGACATCACAAAAGAAGAAGGGACATCGAAGGACTTCTTTTATGTATATAATCACTACCATCAATCACAAATTAGCTTGTTTCTGACGTCCTGTTCACTTCGCCTTATTCAGACATTCACATCACAAAAGAAGAAGGGACATCAAAGGACTACTCTTATGTGTATATAATCACTACCATCAATCACAAATGAGCTTGTTTCTGACGTCCTTTTCCTGCCACAGGCACGTTTCGTTCGTCCCACTGTGTAACACCATCACATGCACAGATCTTTTTCGTGTTCTCAAATAAACCTGCTGACCGTGCAATTATTCCACATTTGACTCTGTAAAAAGACAACCCAAACAACTTTGGTAAAACCAGTGGTTTGCCCCAAAATGAGGTGTAAAATTTCATTTCTCTTTTTTTTTTATCATTTTTCATATACGTTTGTTTTATTGGGAGTTTTACGACGCTTTCAACATTATTTCAGTTATATCATGGCGACAATTCACTTATTCATGATACCTGGGTAAACAAACCAGTACTAGGCTAGAAAATGTGCCTTGCCCAAGGGCATTCCACCATGACCTTGGTGCCGGTACTGGGGATCGAACCCGGGACACCCGGTTTCAAACCCATGGTGCATTCCTTATTTTTCATATGACAATGAAATCTTTGTAAACGACCACCCATGGAATAACAACACTATGGTCTTTGTTCGCAGGTGGTCTTTAAGTACAGGGTCATTTGTGCAGAAAAAAGTAATTTGGAAACTTGGTGTGGTTGCTACAGACAGGGAAACGCTATTCCTAGGCTGTCTTTAGCACAGCTTTCTAAGTTTCCTAAAATATTTTGTTCGAATTGGAGACACTTATAGAGCATACATGAATTGAATCCTTGCATGCTTAGATCTTTTCAATTGTTATATTGTCGTCTGCAACACTTACAAAAAAAGAGTTTTCTTATCTGATTGTTAAACAGTTGGAATCTGAATCAAAACAGTTTGCATAGGTCATCAATTGTTAGTGAAATCTGTCCTACGGGTTCACTAATGTTAAATACTGCTTTAACACTCTTTTCCTAACCCTTTCCCTCATACGACAATTCTGCAGCAGACGACTTTGGACATATTTTGTCAAAAAATAGAAAATCTCTATAATTGAATGGATAACCTATGACTAAACGTGGAAAACATTGTGGCAAAAGGAGAAATTACTCGTTTTGAGCAATTTCTTCTTTTGTCACTATGTTTTCAAAAAGCCGTCTGCTGCAGAGGTGTCAAAAAGCGTCTATATGAGGGGAAAGGGTTTAAAATACAGATGACATATTACATGTGAGAATAGGCATCGTGTATGCCTCGGAAGTGGGAGACCAGGATTCTTTCCGAGATCGGGTCATATCAAAGACATTAACCCTTTACCTCATATAGACGCTTTCTGACGCCTCTGCAGCAGACAGCTTTTTGAAAACATAGCGACACAAGAAGAAATTGCTCAAAACGAGCAATTTCTCCTTTTGCCACAATGTTTTCCACTTTTAGTCATAGGTTATCCATTCAATTATAGAGATTTTCTACTTTTTGATGAAATATGTTCAAAGCCGTCTGATGCAGAATTGTCGTAATGGGGGGAAAGGGTTAAAATAGTAGAAATGACTTCCCTCCTTGTCACTTAAGGTTGTGGGAATGAAGTACTACTGCTTTATCAATGTCAGGATTAATAAATAAGACCAGTAGTACTGATACAATACAAAATGTACCCATGAAAAGCCTTAACCCTTTCCCACTTGCAGACGCATTCCGACACATTTGCAGCAGACGACTTTTGAAAATATTGTTGCAAAAGGTGAAATTGCTCATGATGAGCAATTTCCCCTTTTGCAACAATGTTTTCAAATTCTGTATAATGATTAAATCATTTATGGAGATAATTCACATTTTTGCCAATATGTTTTCAAAGTCGTCTGCTGCCGATTTGTTGTTTGTGGAAAAGCTTTAATAAAATTCAAATAATGTTTAAAGCAGCATGAAATGAAGTGATATAACACATTTGAACCGTCCCGAGAGAAAACTAACATTGTGGTCCCTGCATAATGTATCAACCCGGATCAGCTTAACCCTTTCCCTCATATAGACGCTTTCTGACGCCTCTGCAGCAGATGGCTATTTGAAAACATAGTGACAAAAGAAGAAATTGCTCAAAACGAGCAATTTCTCCTTTTGCCACAATGTTTTCCACTTTTTGTCATAGGTTATCCATTCAATTATGGATATTTTCTATGTTTTGACAAAATACGTTCAAAGTCGTCTGCTGCAGAATTGTCGTATGAGGGATAGGATTAAGCATGCTGCACAGGCTTACCCGGACAGACACTTTTCGCCTTCTGTAGATTTTCCGTATCAGAAATCATTACTCTATACCACTAAAACAAAATGTGCCGGTCCGGATCAGTCTGCACGGACTGAGCAGGCTGATCTCGGTCAATACATTACGCAGAGGCCATCTTGTTGGTTTTCTTGCGGGACGGCTCATACAAGGTTGAAAGGAGCTCAAAACACCATTCAAACAAAGTACTACAAATACCTGCTGTTAACATCTCTGTCTGCATGGGCTTGGTTACTCGGACACGAATGGACCATCATGGATCGTCCAATCAGATCCCACACCTTCAACCTATCCGACACAAATCTGAACTCGGCACGCCCATCATTGCTGACCTCTATATCACCGATATCGCCCGCAGCTTTCTTCTTGAGAAACAAAGAACAGATAAGCACACAAATGTGAGCGGTGGCAAGGGATTAAGGGTCTTGTTGCAAACAGTTCACCTTTTCCCACAAATAGATGCAGACGAGTTTTGAAAACATTCTGACAAAAGGAGAAATCGCTCAAAACGAGCAATTTCTCCTTTTTTCAACTCTTTTTCAATAATAATACCTTCATTTTCAGAGTTTTTCAAGTATCTCGAGTAGACGTTTTCAAAGTTGTCTGCTTCAGATTTGTTTTATGTGGGAAAGTGTTTAATACTGCATAAGCCCAGGCCCCACCAGGTCCTTCACTGTCCACCCATATAAAACATTAACCACATACAGAAGCTTCTTCACACCTTTGTAACTGAAAACTTGTTTTAAAACCATTGTGGCATAAGGAAATAATGAGAAATTTCACAGTTTTGCCACAATGTTTCCAACTCTATTACAAAATTATCCTTTTATTTATAGATTTTTTTTTCTATTATTGCCTAGATATTTTCAGTCGGTTACTGCAGATTAGGAATAAGTTAAGAAGAGCCAACAACAAAACATATAATGCATATACAGCTCATTGTTCCAAGTTTAGTTTATACCATTTTGTTTTCAAGTCAACTGCAGAAAACTAAAATTACCAGTGAGTCTATGAAAGTAGATGCCTCTAGGCAACATGTCGAGTCCGCTCCAAAGATTTTGTCACAAACATAGTGCTCTTCTATGCAACTGCAACACAGACTGATAAAGAGTTGACCTGATAGCCGTTAATTAAGGGCCTAGTTAATTATGTGTTATAACGTATCTTCAAGTGGGAAAAGGTTTGTCTCAACTCTTGCCATCATCATCTCATCATGGTGTTCATGTGTGCCCAGTAACTTGGGAATCCTATGATGCATGGTTTCTCATTTTGACCTTAGACCTCTAAGTGTGACCTTGACCTTTGAGGTACAGGCCTTGGTCTTGTGCATGACACTTCACCTCATCAAAGTGAACATGTGTGCCCAGTAACTGGGGAATCCTATTATGCATGGTTGAGATGTGGGCTGGACATGGAACAGTCCTATCAAAAGGTACTCATTTTGATATTTGACTTCTAAGTGTGACCTTGACATTTGAGTACAGGCCTGGGTCTTGTGTGCATCAGACCACCTCATCATGGTGAACATGTGTGCCAAGTAACTTGGGAATCCTATGATGCATGCTTGAGACATGTGCTGGACAAGGTACAGACTTATCAAACAGTACTTATTTTGACCTTTGACCTCTAAGTGTGACCTTGACATTTGAGGTACAGACCTGGGTCTTTCACTCAAAATGGTGAAAGTTTGTGCCAAGTTTCTTGGTTAAGATGTGTGTTGGACAGAAGGCTTCACACACACATTTTCATACACCGAACAGTCATTGTGACAGCTATGACGAGCCCGCCGCAAGCAGACTGGACAAAAAAAGTATCAGTGCAATCAAGAATTAAAACTTACCATTCCTGCTTCGACTTTACCAAACAAATCTCCGCAACTGTAAAATAAATACTAAATATTGAAGAAACATTTTGAAACATCTAGAAATAGATCTCAAATATATTCAACCATTTCACGGGGATTGCCTTTTGAAACCTTTTACTTTTTTAAAACATACATCAAATCTGCTGCAGATGACTTTCAAAACATCTAGGCATAAATATATGAAACCTCTCAAATTGAATGTTTAGTTATTTAATAAAGTTGAAAACATTATGGGAAAAGAAGACATTTATCATGATGAGCTGTTTCTTATTTTGCCATACTGTTTTCAAAAGTCATCTGCCATGGATTTGTCAAAACAAATTTGTGTGTATAAAAGGGTTTTAAACTCGATACAACAAGTCTGCAGCAGGCAACTTTGACGACATCTTAGCAAATACAGAAATTCTCAATAAATGAAAGTATCTTATTTATATAAAATTCAAAACATTCTGGCATTAATTAGGAAAAATAGCTCCGACGTAACAAGCACAAGTACTCTGTTGCAAGTGCATAAAATGGGAACGAAATTTCTAAAAATAAATGTTTGCAAGGGAATAAACTGCTGTGACTGCTGTGTATAAAACGGAAGTTTACTACCTTTTCCCACATGTAGACGCTTTCTGATGCCTCTGCAGCAGACGACTCATAATGAGCAATTTCTCCATTTACCACAATGTTATCAACTCTATTTAATAGTTAAACTCTCATTTATAGAGATATTTCATATTTTTGTCAATATGTTTTCAAAGCAGATTTGTTGTATGTGGGAAAGGGTTAAACTTTTATCTTCTAAAATATCATTCATTCTTTATTGGAGTGTATGCCATTTTGAAGAGTATTTCAGTATTATCATAGGGACAGTGCACACATTTCTGGTCCCTGGGTGACTTACAAGTACTTCACTAGCAAATGAGTCTTGCCCTAGTGTGTGGTGAGCAATTTCTTCAAAAAGTTATCTGTTGCAGAGGCATCAGAAAATATTTTTAAATTTTTGTTTACATTGGTGTTTTACGCCATTTAAGTTATATCAAGGCAACAGTTCACTTATTCATGATTCCTGGGTCAACAAACCAGAACTAGGCTAGGAAATGTGCCTTGCCCAAGGGTACTCTACCATGACAGCAGGGCTTGACTGGGGATCGAGCCCAATGACGCCCAGTTCCAAATCCCCGATGCTAACCACTTGACCATGGTGAATTCAAGAAAGGAATGTGAGAAAGGGTTAAACTGCTACCTATTACACCCATCTGTCAGGTCCCCACACTCATGCACACAGAGTGCATGCTTGCCGGGGTCCAGTCCATCGATAGTCCCATCAATCACCACCGTGGCTGGGCCCGTTTGAACAAATCGTATCAGACCTTGGACTGCCTTACTGCCTGCTTCCATTATGGATACTGCAGCACCTAGATTTGCTGATAATAAAAAAAGAAGATGGAGATAAGGTGAAGAACACTGGTCTTCGCCCAAATATTTTCAATATGACGTCATGTATAACCTTTTCCTACATACAACAAAATTGCAGCAGACGACTTGGAAAACATCATGCCAAAAATATGGTAAATCTCAAAAAATGAAAGTTTAATTATTAAATAGTGTTAAAAAATTAATTTGATGGCTAAAGCATAAAATTTATGGTTATAAATGAGCAATTTTATATTTTTCAAGAATGTTTTCAAACAAGAGGGCCATGATGGCCCTATATCGCTCACCTGATTTAATAGAACTTCAATAGTTTTCAAAGTTTTTACTCTTTTTAGGCCAATACTTTTGGACAAGAAGATTTTTAAAGTTTTAACAATGCACATATAAGAAAAACAAGCTCCGCCCCCTGGCTGCCATGTTTTTCAACGGATCAAAAATATTTGAACAATATTGGTAAAGGGTGCCCCAAGGAACATTTGTGCAAAATAATTTTTAAATCGGGCCAGTACTGTTGGACAAGAAGATTTTTAAAGTTTTAACAATGGACATATATAAGGAAAACAAGCTCCGCCCCCTGGCGGCCATGTTTTTCAACAGATTGGAAATATTTGTACAATCTTGGTAAAGGGTGCCCCAAGGAACATTTGTGCAAAATAATTTTTAAATCAGGCCAATACTTTTGGACAAGAAGATTTTTCAAAGTTTTAACAATGCACATATAAGGAAAAGAAGCTCCGCCTCCTGGCGGCCATGTTTTTCAACGGATTGGAAATATTTGAACAATCTTGGTAAAGGGTGCCCCAAGGAACATTTATGCAAAATAATTTTCAAATCGGGCCAGTACTTTTGGACAAGAACGTTTTTAAAGTTTTAACAATGCAAATATAAGGAAAATAAGCTCCGCCCCCTGGACACCATGTTTTTCAACGGATCGGAAATATTTGAACAATCTTGGTAGAAGGTACCCCAAGGAACATTTGTGCAAAATAATTTTCAAATCGGGCCAGTACTTTTGGACAAGAAGATTTTTTAAGATTGGCAATTTTCCCCTTTTCTGACGCCGCGGCAACCAAAGTTCTACTTGGAATGAATTTCTTTGAACAACTTTGAAAGAGGACCACCTAAGGTCCATTCCTGTGAAGTTATTTTGAAATCGGTCTATTGGTTTAGTAGGAGAAGTCATTTATAGGAAATTGTTAACAGACGCCGACGCCGGACGGTAAGTGATCACAAAAGCTCACCTTGCACTTCGTGCTTAGGTGAGCTAAAAACCGCCAGCTGCAGTTGTCACTATGAATGAAATTGTTTATCTCAATGTTGTTCATACTACAGACACCAAATAACTTATGGTATGTTTTCGCAGAGCGGTACTCATATATACACGTCCAGACCAGCCGACTCTGGCTGTCAATCCAGGGGTTGTGAGTTCGAACCCCAGCTCGGCCAACATTCTTTTCGACGTTTAACAAAAATTACTGTGACCAGCGTCATTCGTCTACCACCAATGGTCTAACAGTCTATATGGAAAAACAGCCAGTTGCTTGGAAAGTATGTTGCGTGGTGTACCTGGCAACACACGAGTAGGTAAACTGGCCGCCGTGATCGGAATGAAAAAGTATTGAAAACGGTATTTAACCCCGATCAATCAATCAATAAATCAATCAACTTTCAGACCATCGGTAGAGTGTGAATAAAGTATCAATATCGCCGCGACATGCCATTTAGGGGCATGTTACATCGAGAACACTGAAGGCTCAGACGAGTACATGTGTCCAACATTGTGGACTCTGCGTAAAGTATCGACCAGGATCAGCCTAACAACGCCGTGCAGGCTTACCCGGATAGACACGTTTCACCTCTAACGGATTTTCTGTTTCAGGAATCATGTCTCTATACATCTATCCCCATGAGACTGCGCAGGCTGATCTGGGTCGAAACATTACGCAGATTCCATAATGTTGGTTTTCTCGCGGTACGGCTCATTTAATGTGGTTTGTTTTGTGTTTTACACTGCTTTCAACAGCTAAGTTCATAGCGCAGCCGATATGGAGGGTGATAATGGTCCCACACCATATATGTACATCGAGATAAAAATATATAAGGTATGAAACCAATACCACCCCACCTGCTGGAGCTCAAAGAGTTGCATTTAGCCCCGGATCTCACGATTCAAGCAAGGGTTAGACTATGGCTGCCCTTCGTATTGAGCATCCATCAGCCACAGGGGCAGTACTTCTATAACACAGGGGCAGTGCTTCTATAACACAGGGGCAGTACTTCTATAACACATGTGTAGTACTTCTATAACACAGGGACAGTGCTTCTATACCGCAGGGTCTGTACCTCTATAACACAGGGGCAGTACTTACAACACAGGGGCAGTGCTTCTATAACACAGGGGTAGTACTTCTCTAACAGAGGGGCAGTGCTTCTATATCGCAGGGGCTGTACCTCTATAACACAGGGGCAGTACTTCTATAACACAGGGGCAGTGCTTCTATAACAAAGGGTCAGTGCTTCTATAACACAGGGGTAGTACTTCTATAACACAGGGGTAGTGCTTCTATAACACAGGGGAAGTGCTTCTATAACACAGGGGTAGTACTTCTATAACACAGGGGTAGTACTTCTATAACACAGGGGAAGTGCTTCTATACCGCAGGGGCTGTACCTCTATAACACAGGGGCTGTACCTCTAAAAGGGGCAGTGCTTCTATAACACAGGGGCAGTGCTTCTATAACACAGGGGCAGTACTTCTATAACACAGGGGCAGTGCTTCTATAACACAGGGGTAGTACTTCTATAACACAGGGGCAGTAATTCTATAACACAGGGGCAATACTTATATAACACAGGGGCAGTGCTTCTATAACACAGGGGTAGTACTTCTATAACACAGGGGCAGTACTTCAATAACACAGAGACAGTGCTTCTATAACACAGGTGTAGTACTTCTATAACACAGGGGTAGTACTTCTATAACAAAGGGTCAGTGCTTCTATAACAAAGGGTCAGTGCTTCTATACCGCAGGGGCTGTACCTCTATAACACAGGGGAAGTGCTTCTATAACACAGGGGTAGTACTTCTATAACACAGGGGCTGTACCTCTATAACACAGGGACAGTACCTCTATAACACAGGGGTAGTACTTCTATAACACAGGGGCTGTACCTCTATAACACAGGGGCTGTACCTCTATAACACAGGGACAGTACCTCTATAACACAGGGGTAGTACTTCTATAACACAGGGGCTGTACCTCTATAACACAGGGGCTGTACCTCTATAACACAGGGGTAGTACTTCTATAACACAGGGTCAGTGCTTCTATAACACAGGGGTAGTACTTCTATAACACAGGGGAAGTGCTTCTATAACACAGGGGTAGTACTTCTATAACACAGGGGTAGTACTTCTATAACCCAGGGGCAGTACTTCTATAACACAGGGGTAGTACTTCTATAACACAGGGGTAGTACTTCTATAACACAGGGGCAGTACTTCTATAACACAGGGGCAGTACTTCTATAACACAGGGGTAGTACTTCTATAACACAGGGGCAGTGCTTCTATACCGCAGGGGCTGTACCTCTATAACACAGGGGCTGTACCTCTATAACACAGGGGTAGTACTTCTATAACACAGGGGCAGTGCTTCTATAACACAGGGGCAGTATCTCTATAACACAGGGCGAGCCATTGCATCCACACAGTCTCACTAGTGTTCACCCTGCGTCTGTATGTAATTTATTTTTAGGTGTATCTTTCAACGAAACAAAAACTGGCAGGGTAGCACCACAAGTGTTACGCAAATACTACTTTGAATTGTGTCAATAATGCATATTCTAAGAATTGTGTCTTAGAAGATATAGATGAAATGCGCCTTATATCAAATCACTGTAAATATTAAAGGTATATACTAAGAATTTTGTATCCGATAGGTTGAAGATATAGATGTTCGAATAGATGAATAGGTAGAAGATATCTATAGATGTAGTTGAAAGGCGCCTAAGTCAAAATGACTGTAAATATTAAAGATAAATTCTAAGAAGTTTGTATCTGCTAGGCGGAGATATCTATATATATATATGATAGGTAGAGATATATATAGATGTAGTTGAAAGGCGCCTTAGGTAAATTGACTGTAAATATTAAAGGCGCATTCTAAGAAGTTTGTATCTGATTGGTAGAAGATATAAATGTAGATGAAAGGCACCATGCAGGCCCATTGTACATTCCCCCTTATGCATGCAGATTTAAAAAAGTACTGCCCATATTTAGATGCCATTTTCTTTTTCATTAAAAGCCCATTTTAAATTAATGGCTATATGTTCATGTTGACAGATATAGAAGAATGCTGGCTAAGTTTAGATACCTGTAGTATGACTGCTGAATGCACGAACACACAAGGAAGTTACACATGTGCTTGCCAGCCAGGCTGGACCGGAGACGGTTTCTCTTGTACAGGTATGAATTCCCCTTTGTCCATGTTAAATATTTACTTTATATGATTTTACACAGTGCCTTCGAAAAGGTACCAGTTGACATTTCTGAACAGTGAAGGTTCAGATCATCTTGTACACCTGTTCAGTTTTATCAGAATCTACACAGGTTAATACTTTTAACAATATTGTGTAAGTAATATGTAAACAGTGTATATCTTGAACAGACTGTACGGATACACAGAATGATCTGGATCTAAACTGTTCACAAAAGCCAATTTGTATCTTTTCTAACGAACTGGCTAACATATATAAGTATAGATCTATTTTTAATTACTGGCAACACAAAACAGCCTTAGGTATTGAAGATTCGAAAAAAATGAAACAGAATTGAAAACTCATTGTGGATCCAATCAAAGAAATTGTTCGTTTTGGGTATTTATTTCTTTCCCCACACTATTTACTAAAGTCCTCTGTATCAGAAAAACGCTTAACCCTTTTCCTCATAAAGACGTTTTCTGACGCCTGTGCAGCAGACGGCTTTTTGAAAACAAAGTGACAAAAGAAGAAATTGCTCAAAACGAGTAATTTCTCCTTTTGCCACAATGTTTTCCACTTTTACTAATAGGTTATCCATTCAATTATAGAGATTTCCTATTTTTTGACAAAAAATGTTCGAAGTCGTCTGCTGCAGAAATTGTCGTATGAGGGGAAGGGTCACAACAATTTCCTTGTAAATGTAATTAAAGGTCGCGTCATACAAAGGAATTTAAAAATGGAAGTAATGTATTTCCTTCCTTGGCGTTCAAGAGTTTTGGATCATCATTACGACTGACTCGCCGGAGTCATAATAAATAGAACAGTAGTACTGGACGCCTGTGCTCAGATACACATCTGACCATTGTCTAACCCAGGAAACGCCGTTAAATAAGTGAACAATAATTGAATGCGGCGTAAAACACCGTGCAATGGAACGAACAAATCTTAACGCAGGAAAGAAATATAATACGTAAATGTAGTAGTCGTTAATATACCTGGGGTGTTCATTTATTATACAGACATACGGATTAAATTGTACCGTCAATGCAATTAACATAGATATAAACAATACTCTAGATGTAGATTTCACTTTATAAAAATCGTTAATATACCTGGGGTGTTCATTTATTATACAGACATACGGATTTAATTATAACTTCAATGCAATTAACATAGATATACAATACTCCAGATGTAGATTTCACGTAAATGTAGTAATCGTTAATATACCTAGGGTGTTCATTTATTATACAGACAGACGGATTTAATGCAATTAACATAGATATACAATACTCCAGATGTAGATTTCAAGTAAATGTAGTAATCGTTAATATACCCGGGGTGTTCATTTATTATACAGACAGACGTATTAAATTGTACCTTCAATGCAATTAACATAGATATACAATACTCCAGATGTAGATTTCACGTAAATGTAGTAATCGTTAATATACCCGGGGTGTTCTTTTATTATACAGACAGACATATTAAATTGTACCTTCAATGCAATTAACATAGATATACAATACTCCAGATGTAGATTTCACGTAAATGAAGTCGTTAATATAACTAGGGTGTTCAATTATTATACATACATACAGATTACATTGTACCTTCAATGCAATAAACATAGATATAAACAATACTTCAGATATAGATTTCACATAATAACAATCGTTAATATACCTGGGGTGTTCATTTAGTATACAGACATACGGATTTAATTATACCTTCAATGCAATTAACATAGATATACAATACTCCAGATGTAGATTTCACGTAAATGTAGTAATAGTTAATATACTTAGAGTGTATAATTATTATACAGACATACAGATTACAGTGTAGCTTCAATGCAATACACATAGATATAAACAATACTCCAGATGTAAATTTCACTTAATAACAATCGTTAATATACCTGGGGTGTTCATTTAGTATACAGGCATACAGATTACAGTGTACCTTCAATGCAATAAACATAGATATAAACAATACTTCAGATATATATTTCACATAATAACAATCGTTAATATACCTGGGGTGTTCATTTAGTATACAGACATACGGATTTAATTATACCTTCAATGCAATTAACATAGATATACAATACTCCAGATGTAGATTTCACGTAAACGTAGTAATAGTTAATATTCCTAGAGTGTTTAATTATTATACAGACATACAGATTACAGTGTAGCTTCAATGCAATACACATAGATATAAACAATACTCCAGATTAAAATTTCACTTAATAACAATCGTTAATATACCTGGGGTGTTCATTTAGTATACAGACATACGGATTTAATTATACCTTCAGTGCAATTAACATAGATATACAATACTCCAGATGTAGATTTCCCGTAAATGTAGTAATCGTTAATATACCTAGAGCGTTCAATTATTATACAGACATACAGATTACAGTGTAGCTTCAATGCAATACACATAGATATAAACAATACTCCAGATGTAAATTTCACTTATTAACAATAGTTAATATACCTAGAGTGTTCAATTATTATACAGACATACAGATTACAGTGTAGCTTCAATGCAATACACATAGATATAAACAATACTCCAGATGTAAATTTCACTTAATAACAATCGTTAATATACCGGGGGTGTTTATTTATTATACAGATATACGGATTACATTGTACCTTCAATGCAATAAACATAGATATAAACAATACTCCAGATGTATATTTCACTTATTAACAATCGTTAATATACCCGGGATGTTTAATTATTATACAGCCATTAGGAGTGTACCCTCAATGAAAACATAGATTTACAAGTACTCTTTTCACTATATTTCCGCGTTAATCAGGAACTTTATAATGGCAAAGTAAAGTTAATACATATATCCGATATCGTATATGAAGCAACGACAATCGCCATGCGTCACAAACAAACCAGCAATTAGTCGTTAAAAACAACTACCCGGTTCTCATGCATCACATGGCTTTTTGTTGTGATATTCCTAAAGTCGGGTATGGACTCTTCCATATGCAAAAGCAGGAAAAGTCCAATTTAATAATTAATTAAGCATCCCAAGGGTTAATACCATGGTCCATATATACAGAGAACTATGATCAACTATTATGTTATTTGTAGTTTTACAGGCTGATCCATGACGGAATCGTTGGTAGTGAGGCATGCACATCAATTCGGCGAGCTGCACTTTAGTATGACAAGAGAACACATACATTGATGAAACGAGTCTTTTCATTTTGGAGTTGCTTCCAATTCTACACAGTGTCACTATATACAGTCAGACTTGTGTTAGCGGTCACCCCTATTAAGCAGCCACCTGTGTTCAGCAATCCACAGTGTGATCCTGCAATTGGTGGATGCTTAAAACCATAAATCAAACTTTGAGAGAGATTATTTTAAAATTTAGTTTTTAGAGGTTTTCTTTTCTATTGTTGAAAGAGATCAATCCAACTTACAGAGATAGCAATCTTTTTAACAGCTATTTCTATACGCAATTGTGCTAACACCTTAATTAATAGAGACATCTGTAAGATGTTAAGTGCTAGCAGCATTGACGAACTAGATTGCAGTTTTACTGGAAGTTTGGCGGCAAATAGGTCGCCAACAATCACAGATACCCACATATTGTCCAATCAGTAGACATTTTTTTTCTTGTTCATCCAGGATTTGTTCACATACTTTTTTGGTCATCATGATAAGTTTCTCCCTTTGCTAAGTTGATTTCAAAAGTTGTCCTCTTCAGATGAGTCTGCAAGTGGGAAAAACTTTTGTTTGCAAAATGAATAGTTTATAGTTTGTCTGGATGAGTGGGCAAGGCTCAGAGATCATTAATATTGAACATATTTTGTCCAAAAATAGAAAATCTCTATAATTGAATGGATAACCCATGACTAAAAGTGGAAAACATTGTGGCAAAAGGAGAAATTGCTCGTTTTGAGCAATTTCTTCTTTTGTCACTTTGTTTTCAAAAAGCGGTCTGCTGCAGAGGAGTCAGAAAGCGTCTACATGAGGGAAAGGGTTAAGTCTATGGGAATGAAACTAATCCATGGTCACCTTTAAAAAGAAAGTGCTTTTAGTCCAACTGTTTAAAGCAACATAATCTTAACTCACAATTATATGTGTCCTACTTACATTTAAAAAAAATATGGTTTTGAAGTTGTTCAATCCTTTCCTATCTACAGCACATTTTGATGAATCTTCAGCCGAGGAATTTTGAAAACATTGTGGTAAAAGGTAAAAATTGAGCAATTCTTAACTGTTAGATATTTTCCACATTTTTCTGCCGTCAAAGAAACTTATATGTCATGTACTTACCTTTCAAAGATCTAAAATAACATATAAACATCTGTCTTTTATAAAATGACATGTTTGAAAAGGTTTAAAGATTCCTTGTAAATATGTGTAGGATGCACTGGAACTGTTAGATTCTTATCATTTTTGGTATTTTTACCTTGTCTGAAAGTGAAAGTAGAATATGTGAAAAAAAAGTTTTAGCCAAGCCTGATTTGTGTTCAAAATGACGGAAACCATCTTTGCGGGATGATTTCTTTCTCGCATAATACATAACACCCCATTTTTATTATTTTTTATTTTAAAGCTAAAAGATAATTCTTTTCAATGATATGGTTATCCTATCTGTAAACATGTGACAATTGAGGCATGAAACTTTTTGATTTACATGGTAAAAAGAAGAAATTGAATTGGTGTAATTTGACCTATAACTCTCCACAACTTTGTTGAAGTTAGTTGAATCTTGATTCAAAGCAGCATTCAGTTAAAAGCTATGAAAACCGAAGATAAACCAGTATTTGTGTATTGTTTTTAATGTTAAATCAATAACAATCAATTTACAAAAAAATAATATGATTAAAAAAACAATACAAAATAAATTTATCATCTTGTTATTCTCAATAAATGATTAACCGTTGCAACATATAGGCGCTTTCTGGCGCCCCGGCAGCAGACGATTTTTGAAAACGTTTTGGCAAAGATTGCTCATATCAAGCAATTTCTCATTTTGCCACAATGTTTTCAAAATCTATTAAAAAATCAAACTGTCATTCATGGACAGTTCCAACACTTCTGCTGAAGATTTGAAGTATTTAAGCCTAATCATATAAAAATCAAACTTCAGTGGTTTTGAAATTTGTTGCAGTTACAATCAATTTGCATATTTGTATAGCCATTTTTTTCACAAGATGACAACCAATGAAGATCCTGAACAGACTGTGTACATATAGTGCGTCTTATCATTATATATGCACATACTTATTTGGTTCTGCGCAACGTTTATAAAAGCCACTGTGTTCCTTTTCCCATTAATGGAGATTAAACATGCGGCCAATCCTTGGCTCAAACCCAGGACTTCTCGCTTTTAGTGCGATAACTGTTTCCACTGAGTATAGGTATGTACATGTAGAAGTCCCTACTTCGACACACAAAGCTAAAGTTAGAAGTGCAGCCCCGTAGACTATATTTTATCTTTAGGAATTAATGCATTTCTTATTTAAACAAATCGACTTCGATTTGTTCCCGTCAATAGGTAATGTGTACGAACTTTGCTTTACCGCTTGCTATACCGTCTATCCAAAAAGTGTGTACAGAGTGGATTTTTCGATGCAGTCTCGATACTTGTTCGTTTTGATAGGATGAAAAGAAAATATCGAAACCAAAAAAACTTCTAGAGGAAATAATTAAATATGATAATACGTACTCAATAAAGGAACGAGCACAAGTAATTTTATGTGAGATAATTTGCGTTTAAAAGCGTATGCTACAGTTATTTATCAAAAAGTTTTCCAATCATAGAACTTCTTTATGCTTTGTATTTTGTTAGTACATGTAATAACTGAATGAAATAAGAAAAAAAAAATATGTTATGGATTTAAACAAAAAAATTTGGCCTGTCAATGACATGACACAAACAAAATATGAAAACTACAAATCATATTTAAGTTTATATATAACTTTATATATAGATTTAAATTAATATGAAAAGAGAATCTGTGAGTAAAATATGAAAACAAATATATTAAGCTGTTGTTCAAGGTAGAAATGGTGTCACATTTTACTCCCGAAACACTTAAAATCATAGAAATTGTCCTTTCTACATAATAGAATGTTCTGTAATTATCCATAAACACTGAACATCATTCATATTTAATAAAAAATGCAAAAAAATAAGATAGGTCACCATACTCCTTTTCTAGTAAATCGACTTTTTCCTTGAAGCAAGGCCTGTTTTTTAAGCAAAACTGCTGTATTTCTACGAAAATGCAAGAAAACGCAAGGAAAAAGTCCCTTTAATCTAAAAGGAGTACGGTGACCCATCTTTTTTTTTTTATTAAAGTTAAATATATGCCTAACCTGATGATGATTTTTATTTTATTTTTTTTATGTCTGTAGGACTCGTAAATAACTGATTGTACTGCAAGGAAGGGGCTAACTGCAGTTCACGGGGAATTATTTACCGATCACAAAAGTTAATAAATGCTTACCCGAAATAGGCAGTACCTATACTCATATTAGTATTACAATGTCACGAAGATAATACGACACACAGTAACAGTTGAACACACCTTATTTTAAGCGAGGCGAGAAACGAATCGCCTACCTAATAAATATTCATTTAAAACCGGCCCGCATGAGATACCTTACAGCGATAATCCTAAAACGAAAGAGGATGTTTAACAGTGTTTAAAAACGATCATGTCATACTTTAAAGTTTTTTTTATTATTATTATTGTAAGCAAACACACCAGTAATCAAATATCTCGCTTTCATGGCGAGTACTCTACCTACTGAACCGGTCCGATTATACTCCTCCTTTGACGCGACGTCAGATACGTACCGCCTACTAATTAATATTGATAGAATGAAAACAGGGTCGACACGGGCTACTGTTCAGCGATAACCCGAAAACGAAAGAAGAAGTAAATAATACCGATAACCTTGTGAAAATGTTTAAATAAAAGAAATTCACGTCAACTATTGATGTTTTGAACGGTTAATAAGGTAAGCAATACAAACAAGTCATTTAAAGAATGAGATATTTTTTTGAAAAGTGTTCTCTCTTATCTTATAATGTTAAGATTGTGTCATTTGCCGAAATAGTGTTTAAGTGGGTGGGGTATGTGAATTCTGAATTTCATGAAAGTTCAATTGTATTTTTGACTGCGGTAATTTTTAAAATTAGTGCCCAAAAAATAATTAAAATTGTATTGGTGGTACACTTAAAAATTGCTGGTCGACAACTTTTCCTTGAACAGCCCTTACACGAACTCTAATTGCAATTCAAAATTTCAATTTCTCACCTTCAGAGTACAGCGATCTTTATGTTATATTTCCACTGTTGTCTGTATTTACTGCCACAGCAAGACTTTCTATAACAAGGTTAACAATGTCTTAGTATATCATTTATGAAACAATAGTAGAAATATACCAAATCACCATTTTCAGATTGACTTTAAACTAAATAAGATGGCCATGGTGACCATAGATCGCTCACCTGAGTAATAAAATGATATTTCTAACTCAAAACACATGACGAAGTCTCAAAGTGCTGAGATAAAAAATGCAGTCTCCAGATTGTTGAAAATATTTTCCTTAAATTTAGCCTAGTCTGTCCGTACGTCCGAGTGGACGATTGGGGGTCTTAGTTGATCAGAGGTTTGACATTTAAGACAAAAGAAAACAATACTATTTATGACAGACATAATAGTAAGATTGAGGTCGACGTCTGCCGTCAACAATTACATCTACCCTTTTAACTCTCTAGATGCCACAAGTCTCAACATTTCTTCACTAAACTTCCATCAAATATTGGTCATTTTGGAGACTTGTTTTTAAAAAAGGTCATTTAGTAAATGCTTGTGAATTTCTACAGGCTATATTTTCACTTAATCGGTACATCAGAACATGATTAGAACATTCGTTTTGATTTCATATCGGTCAATTTTGAAACTGTGTCACATGATGTCAAACATTATGTCGCTGGGTCAACTTGAGGGAGACCCTTTGAACACTCTGGAGGCCACATTTCTCATCCGATCTTCACAACATGTTTATCTATCCAATCTCTGGTCACTATGAAACAGGGTCGCTACGGACCAAAAACTAGCTCACTGGGTCAACATTTAGGAATTTTTGTGAGCACTCTTTAGGTCACATTTCTCATCCAATACACATGAATCTTGATCAGAACATTCATCGTTATTAAATATCGGTCACTATTTAGATATACTATTTGAACTCTCTAAAGGTCACATTCCTCACCGTGTCTTCACTAAGCTTCCATCAAATCTAGGTTAACTTAATAACTTGGATCAGATGGGATCACTAGGTCATATGATTTAGAAAATCCTTGTGAAATCTCAAAAGGCTACATATGTCTACATTCGATTTCATTACATCTTGGTCAAGTTCGATAATAGATCACATAAGAACATGTGTTTTAATCAAAGCGCGGTGAAGTTTAAAACTTGGTACCGTTTGTTCATAAACAAGGTCACTAAGGTCAAATTTAAGAAAGTATTTAGATGATAATATCTGTAATAGACCATTTTAAAAGTATCAGGGCAAAAATATGAAAAATCTCTATAAATTAAAATGCAGTTAACACATAGAGTTGAAAACATAGTGCCAAATGATGAAATTGGTCATTATGAGCAATTGCACCTTTTGCCACAATGTTTTCAAAAATCTTCTGCTGTAAATGTATCAAAATGCGTCTATAGGAAGGAAAGGGTTATACAAATACTTCTACAGCAATTGGACTAAACATTGGCTCCAAAATTAATTTATTTACTCTTTAACTTATTTATCGTCCGTAAATGTAATTTCCTTTATAATTGCCTTTGACCAAAATAGAAACAGATAATTAATTTCCCATTTCCCATCGGCACCAAATCTTCAGCAGATGACTCTTTAAAAGCATGCAGACAAAAATATAAAGAACTTGTATAAATGAGTATTTTAATTAAATACAGTCAAACAAAAATGAAACATGTTTTAGGCAGCCAGCCAGGGGAGAGTTATTAGGGTATATAGGTCCCATTTCTCTTACAATATACATGACCATTTATAATAACATTCATCGCTATCCAATCTCAGTCATTGTTTATTTCGAAATAAAGGTCATGATTTAGAAAATCCTTGTGAAATCTCAGTCAAGTGCGATGATGGGTCACAAAATAACATGTGTATCCAGGACATCGCGGTGATGTTTGAAACCTTGGTAACTTTCTTTAACTAAGTCACTAGGATCACGTTTAAGAAAATCTTGTGAACACTCTATAGGTCACATTTCTCTTACAATCGAAACAAACTTTTATAAGAACATTCAACGCTATCAAATCTTAGTCATGGTTTATTTCGATTAAAAATCGAATTCATCAACACCTTGTGAATACTCTAAGATACCACATTTCTTTCATCAAATCATCATGTAAGTTCCCAAGAACGTTCAACCTCACAAAAGCTCTGAGGTCACTAGTTCAACATTTAGACAAACCTTGTGAAATCTCTAGATGCCACATATTTCGTTCAATCTTCATTGGAGTTCATCAGAACATTCGTTTTTATCTAATCACAGTTAATTTTGAAACTTGGTCAAATTTAGACTCTAGGGACAAATTGTAAATACTCTGAATAAGCAATTTCTTTTATACAATATTAATGAATATTCATCTACACCAAAAACACGTGTCAGTCAAGTTCGAATATGGGTCATGATGGGTCAAAAACTATGTTACTAGTTCATATATTAACAAAACCTTATGAACACTTTACAGACCACAATTATAATTCACCCATTCTTCATGAAAAGTCATTGGAACATTCGTCACCTTCAAATCCTCTATGTGCAGAGCCTATGTAGCTCTGTCGGTAGCGACACGGGCTGTCAATCCAAGGGTTGTGAGTTCAAACCTCACATTCTTTCCGACGTTTGACAAAAGTCACAGTGACAAGCGACATTCATCTTCAACTAATGGGCTAACAGTACGTACTGTATATGTGGAAAAGCAGCCAGTTGCTTTGAAAGAATGCTGTGTGTTATACTAGTGTATGAAAGCCAGGAAAGACAGGTCGCCGAGATATAACTGAAACATTGTTGGAAACAGCGTTAAACCCAAATCAATCAATTTGACGTATGTCTTTATTTAATTCAAACTCAACCTTGTAACTATCATGTCTGTCATGAACGTATTATAATAAAAGATCAACACTTTTAAAAAGAGAAATGTGTACATAAATCATACTTTAAGGAAGAACAGTTATATTATTCCAATTCCCTCATAATTTGAAGTCTCAAAACCGTTTCTGATCTCCCTTCTTACTCGGGCTATACTGCTATTGTTATGAGCCAGAAAAACATAGTGAAATAAATTAACAGCGTATAATGAATACAACATATTAGCATGTCAAATCTTACTTTTAGCTCATCTGAGCAAGAAGACCCCAATGTGAGCTATTGTGATCACCTTGTGTACATTGCTTGTCCGTTGTGCGTCTTGTTTGAAAAGGTATACAAATTCTTTGTAAATATGTGTAGGCTGAACTGGAACTGTTAGATTTGATCATTTTTGGTATTTTTACCTTGTCTGAAAGTGAAAGTAGAATATGTGAAAAACAAGTTCTAGCCCAGCCTGATTTGTGTTCAAAATGACGGAAACCGTCTTTGCGGGATGAACTATTTCTCGCATAATACATAACACCCCATTGTTATTGTTTTTATTTTAAAGCTAAGAGATAATTCTTTTCAATGATATAGGTTATCCTATCTGTAAACATGTGACAATTGATGCATGAAACTTTTTGATTTACATGGTAACAAAGAAAAAATTGAATTGGTGTAATGTGACCTATAACTGTCCACAACTTTGTTGAAGTTAGTTGAATCTTGATTCAAAGTAGCATTCTGTTAAAAGCTATGAAAACAGAAGATAAACCAGTATTTGTGAATGTTTATGTCTGTATTTTTTGTAATGTTAAATCAATAACAATCACATTTACAAAAAGAGAATATGATTAAAAAGACAAAATACAAAATAAAATTATCATCTTGTTATTCTCAATAAATAATTAACCCTTTGCAACATATAGGCGCTTTCTGGCGCCCCGGCAGCAGACGACTTTTGAAGAAAAAATTAGCAAAAGAAGAAATTGCTCGTATGAAGGAATTTCTCATTTTGCCACAATGTTTTTAAAATCTATTAAAAAATTAAACATTCATTCATAGACAGTTCTCGCACTTCTGCTGAAGATTTGAAGTATTTAAGCCTAATCATATGAAAATCAACCTTCAGTGGTTTTGAAATTTGTTGCAGTTACAATCAATTTGCATACTTGTATAGCCATTTTTTTCACAAGATGACAACCAGTGAAGATCCTGAACAGACTGTGTACATATAGTGCGTCTTATCATTATATATTCACAGACTTATTTGGATCTGTGCAACGTTTATAAAAGCCACTGTGTTCCTTTTCCCATTAATTGAGATAAAACATGCGGCCAATCCTTGGCTCAAACCTGTGACTTCTCGCTTTCAGTGCGATAGAGTATAGGTATGTACATGTAGAAGTCCTTACTGCGGCACATAAAGCTAAAGCTAGAAGTGCAGCCCCGAAGACTATATTTTATCATTATGAATTGATGCATTTCCTATTTATCAGAGCCTGTTTGTATCGCAAAGGCAGTACTTCATACGTGTAAAGAAATCGAGGGCGATTTTTTTCCCGCCAATAGGTAATGTGTATGAACTTTGCTTTACTGTTTGCTATACCGTCTAACCAAAAAGTGTGTCCAGAGTGGATTTTTCGATGCAGTCACGATACTCGTTCGTTTTGATTGGCTGAAAAGAAACATCGATACAAAAAAAACTTCTAGAGGAAATAATTAAATATGATAATACGTACTCGATAAAGGAACGAGCACAAGTAATTTTATGTGAGATCATTTGCGTTTTATAACACTCTTCGTCTATATTTCTAAAACGAGTTCAAATAAAAACTCATAAGGATTTTTCTGACTTTTTGGCAATTACAAATCCAAATTCCTGTAATATGACGTCATATTATGACGTCATTCTATTAGCGTTATGCAAATGATGAATAGATAACCAAAAGGAATACGACAGAAATAGTAGGAAAGGATAGTTTGACTCATCACAAATGTAGTTCCGTAAATTATAGAATCGTTTCATTTGAAGTACTTTATGAAGGGCAAGTTGATTATTGTTTGTACCTGACATCATAATTTTCATGGATTTAAAATCTTGTCCATATTTTAATGTTAAATATATGCCTAACCTGAGGATGATTTTTATTTTTCTTTGCTTATGTCGGTAGGACTCGTAAATAACGGATTGTGCTGCAAGCAAGGGGCTAACTGCAAATCACGGGGAATTATTTACCGATCACAAAAGTTGATAAATGTTTACCCTAAATAGGTAGCACTTATACTCATATTAGTATTACAATGGGGATCCGATTACAATGTCACGAAGATAATACAATACACAGTTTGACACTTTTAAGCCCGTAACAGTTGAACACACCTCATTTTAAGCGAGGCCAGAAAAGAATCGCCTACCTAATAAATATTCATTTAAAACCAGCCCGCATGAGATACCTTACAGCGATAATCCTAAAACGAAAGAGGAAGTTTAACAGTGTTTAAAAAAGATGTCATACTTTGATGGTGTTTTTTATGCCCCCGGAATCACCGATTCGGTGGGCATCTAGTTTTTAGCCTGTCTGCACGTCTGTCTGTCTGTCTGTCTGTCTGTCTGCACGAAACAAACTTTAACCTTGACCACTACTTTTGAACCATAACAGGTACGGCTACCATATTTCACATGTGTATTCCTTGTGACATGACCTTTCTGTCACCTTGACCTTTGACCTAGATGTTGCCATTCTCGAAAAAAACTTTAACCTTGGCCGTTACTTTTGAACCGTAACAGTTACGGCTACCATATTTCACATGTGTATTCCTTGTGACATGACCTTTCTGTCAGTACCAAAATGTTTGACCTTGCGACCTTGACCTTTGACCTAGATGTTGCCATTCTAAAAACAAACTTTAACCTTGACCACTTCTTTTGAACCATAACAGGTACGGCTACCATATTTCACATGTGTATTCCTTGTGACATGAACTTTCTGTCAGTACCAAATTTTTTGACCTTGCGACCTTGACCTTTGACCTAGATGTTGCCATTCTCGAAAAAAACTTAACCTTCGCCATTACTTTTGAACCATAACAGGTACAGCTACCATATTTCACATGTGTATTCCTTGTGACATGACCTTTCTGTCAGTACCATTTTTCACCTTGCGACCTTCACCTTTCACCTAGATATTGCCATTCTCGAAAAAAACTTTAACCTTGACCACTACTTTTGAACCATAACAGGTACAGCTACCATATTTCACATGTGTATTCCTTGTGACATGACCTTTCTGTCAGTACCAACATTTTTGACCTGGCGACCTTGACCTTTGACCTAGATGTTGCCATTCGTGGGCATCAGTATTTCACAAACACATCTTGTTTTATTATTATTATTGTAAGCAAACACACCAGTAATCAAATCTCTCGCTTTCATTTGACGCGACGTGAGATACGTACCGCCTACTAATTTTATATTGATAGAAATCAACTATGCTTGAAAACAGGGGTCGAGACGGGATACTGTTCAGCCATATCCCGAAAACGAAAGAAGAAGTAAATAATACCGATAACCTTGTGAAAATGTTTAAATAAAAGAAATTCACGTCAAACATTGATGTTTTGAACGGTTTATAAGGTAAGCAATACAAACAAGTCATTATAAAAATGAGATATTTTTTTGAAAAGGGTTCTCTCGTATCTTATAATGTTAAGATGGTGTCATTTGCCGAAATAGTGTTTAAGTGGGTGGGGTATGTGAATTCTGAATTTCATGAAAGTTCAATTGTATTTTTGACTGCGGTAATTTTTAAAATTAGTGCCCAAAAGAATAATTAAAATTTTATAGGTGGTACCCTAAACAATTGCTGGTCGGCAATTTTTCCTTGAACAGCCCTTACACGAACTCTATTTGCCATTCAAAATTTCAATTTCTCACTTTCAGAGTGAAGCGTTCTTTATGTTATATTTCCACTGTTGTCTGTATTTACTGCCACAGCAAGACTTTCTATAACAAGGTTAACAATGTCTTAGAATGTCATTTATGAAACATTAGTAGAAATATGCCAAATCACCATTTTCAGATTGACTATAAACTAAATAAGATTACCATGATGACCCTAGGTCGCTCACCTGAGTAATGAAATGAGATTTCTAATGCAAAACACATGACAAAGTCTCAAAGTGCTGAAATTAAAAATGCAGTCTCCAGTGTTGAAAATATTTTCCTTAAATTTAGCCTAGTCTGTCCTGTCCGTACGTCCGAGAGGACGATTGGGGTCTTAGTTGGTCAGAGGTTGGACATCAGACAAAAGAAAACAATAATATGTATGACAGACATAACAGTAAGATTGAGGTCGACGTCCGTCGTCAACATTTACATCTACCCTTTTAACTCTCTAGATGCCACAAGTCTCAACTTCTCTTCACTAAACTTCCATCAAATATTGGTCATCTTGGAGACTTTTTTATAAACAAAACTAGGTTAATAGGTTATTTAGTAAATGCTGATGGAATTTCTACATGCTACATTTCCACTTAATCGTACACAAGAACCTGATCAGAACAATCGTTTTGATTTCATATCGGTCAATTTTGAAACTGGGTCACATGATGTCAAGCATTATTTCACTCGGTCAACTTTGAGGGAGACCCTTTGAACACTCTAGAGGCCACATTTCTCATCCGATTGCATACAGAACACCCATCACCATGTAATCGCCGTAAACTAGATCACTAGCTCAAAGTTTAAAACTTTGTGACCAAGCTAGAGGCCACGTTTCTCATCCGATCTTCATGAAAGTACACACAACATGTTTATCTATCCAATCTCTGGACACTATGAAACAGGGTCTCTATAGGGATCAAAAACTAGCTCACTGGGTCAACATTTAGGAATGTTTGTGAGCACTCTTTAGGTCACATTTCTCATCCAATACACATGCAATTTTATCAGAACATTCATCGTTAAGTAGATTAGATATCAATCAATATTTAGATCTAGTCTTTGAACTATTCAATCAATATTTAGATCTAGTCTTTGAACTATTCAATCAATATTTAGATCTAGTCTTTGAACTATATAGAGGTCATTTTCGTCACCGTTCCTACTAAGCTTCCATCAAATATAGGTTAACTTGGGTATAAGGGATCGCTAGGTCATGATCTAGAAAATCCTTGTGAAATCTCTATAGGCTACATATGTCTACATTCGATTCTTTACATTTCAGTCAAGTTCGTTAATTGGTCAAATAAGAACTTGTCTATAGGTCACATTTCTATTCCAATCTACATGATATGTTATCAGAACATTCATCGCTGTCCAATCTCAGTCATGGTTCATTTCGAAATAAAGGTCATGATTTAGAATCAACTCATCCTGTAAGTTCCCCAGAACGTTCAACTTCACAAAATCATGGAGTCAAAAAACAAGGTCACAAGTTAAAAATGTAGAGAAACACTGTGAACTCTCTAGATGCCACATATTTCGTTCAATCTTCATGGGAGTTCATCAGAACATTCGTTTTTATCTAATCACAGTCAAGTTTGAAACTTGGTCGCAAGGTGTCAACCTCTATGTCACTTGGTCAAGTTTAGACTCTAGGAACAAATTGTAAATACTCTGAATAAGCCTTTTCTTTTATACAATATTAATGAAAGTGTTTATACTGTAAATGTAACTCGGAAAACAATAACGGAATAGAAGGACAAATATCTAGGTTCGATGTAAACGACACAATACGAATCAAGGATGCACAATGTGATCTGTTTTTGTTTACTATAATACAGGAAGATAACTGTGTAATTAACTAATTACCATGAACAAGACATTCAAGTAAATCATTTTGAGCTATAATCCAGCCTTCCAGGAAGACACTTGTACAACTGTACATGATAACTAATATTAAGTAGATCATTTTGAACTACATATTGTGTCACACAGGGGGAACCTGTTGATAATTTTGAACAGGCAGATCATTTGTTTTGTTAAATGACCCAATATTTAAAAGTAAAACTGTAAGTTACATGAATCATTTTTACTAGCATTTGTCAACAGTAAGAGGCATAAGTAAAAAGCATTGTGACAAAAGGAGAAATTGCTCTAATGGAGCAATTTCTTCCTCTGCTTCCATGTTTTCAAAAAGCCGTCTGCTGCAGAGGCGTCAGAAAGTGTCTATTTGAGGGAAAGGGTGATTGAAATATTATAACTATTTAAATCTGATCAAAGCTTTCTCTGTCTAGATTCCAGAGAGTACTGGTACATAAGAAGAATTAATTTCACAATGAAATTATTGATCACAAAAGGAAAAAGCACATTATAAGATTTAACTTCCGACATAAAGTATTAAAGATTTTCTGCTGCATAATTATTGTCTTTTTGAATTTAACTACAGCATCTATACATTCATAGATTAGTTTAATTTATTTTTCTATGTATATATACCTTTAAGGCTTAAGTAAAGTTGATATGTACTCATCATGCAACAGAATTTACATGGACAAAATATGTCCCCAATTTTTCAATTGTTGAACATAGTAATGGGAAGAAAAGTTTGAAATTTTTAACATAACTGTACATTTTGACCATTTGATTTTCTTGAAATTTCAAGGATTGGTAGAAAAATTTGAACGGAAACAATATCACAGGCAACACATTTTTCCTTTTTTTTTTTTTTAATTTTACCCAAATTTAACCAATCTACAGCAGACAACTTTGTAAATATCTTTGCAAGCTAACTTTGGTACAGCATGTTTCCTATTTTATCGACGTTTGACAAAAGTCATTGTGACTAACAGCAATGGGCTTTCAGACTATGTGGAAAAGCAACCAGTTGCTTGGAAAGAATGTTGTGTGAAGTACTGGCATGAGAAAGCCAAGAAACATATGAGTAGTTGAACTGGCTGCCGTGATATGACTGAAATATTGTTGAAAATGGTGTTAAACCCAATTAATCAATCAAACTATTGTATTACCTAATACTTTGAGACATGGAAAACTTGTTCATCTAATACCCTTCTTCTCATTGTATACTAAATATGCTGAGTGTAGCCTATTATTTGGGGTAAAAAGCATACATTTTGATGTATTTGGTTGGTTTTGAGAATTGGACATAGTTGGTTAAGTTTTGCGTTGTTCACCTTATACCCTTCTTCACATCTGTTTTTTGGGGTAAAAAACATAAATTTTGATGTATTTGGGTTGATTTGAGAATTGGCAGTGTTGGTTCATTTCCGTTTAGGTCACTTACATGGAAACTATCAAACCTACTGTTTGATCAAATATGCTGAGTAGGCCGGTTTTTTGGGGGGTAAAAAACATTTATTTTGATGAATTTTGGTTGACTTTGAGAATTTGACATAGTTGGTTAAATTTTGTGTTTTGGTCTTACATTGAAACTATCAAACCTTTTAATTTTAAATTTGGAAAACTTGTTCATCTAATAATCTTCTTCACATTGAATGATAAAGAATAATGCTGAGCGGGCCTTTTTTGGGGTAAAAAACATAAATTTTGATGTATTTTGGTCGTTTATGAGAATTGGACATAGTTCATCATTTTTTTGTTACATTGATTTTATTTTTTCTGTACTTCAACATATAATGAATATCATCAATCGGTCAAAGTCACTGTTACTTAAAATAGGAAAACAGTAAAATATTCAATATCTTTAGTTGCAGTTAACTTAATGTAGGAATCTCATTTGCCTGTCCATTGCATACACAAGACTCAGCTTATTATCTTGACTGATTGTGACAGCCATCCAACGTGAAGATCTTCCTTATCATGCATATGAACTTGGATTTATTTACACACAGTTAATCTTGTTTCAATACTTGATAAATAGCAGTTGTGTGTGGTCATTGTGAATATTTTTCATATAAAATAAATAAACCGTAAAAGGATAATATCAGACGACTGTCAGGCACCCGCAGGCGGTGCTCTTGTTTGACTACTTGGAGGTCACACATGCAACAATCTTGTTATGTACAGACTGAGAGCTATATGCATGCCTTATTAGTTAAGAATTGTGCTGACATAATCATATATGTTCACCTATTTAAGATTTTCTAAATTTCATAAAGTTGTCTTTTAGCAGGAAACAACTTTTGAAAATTCTTTTCTTTTTTAAGCAACTGTTAGAATTTAGATTTATAGGTACTAAGACTCATCTGATGGGCATCTCATCAATGTATCTGAATTAAAGTGGCTTAACTTTTCTGATGTTAACTCATGTGAGGGATAAAGGGCCATCATATTTGTTGGGGGAAAAAAACTGGTTTATTAGATTTGGGTTTTTCTGCAGGCTGGCCTCAAATATGTTTCTGATCATGATTATTTCTGTTCAGCTTGACAAATTTTATTCTCATTTCACAGATAGGAAGCATATGTATACAAGGGTCAAGGTTATTTTAACTGAAAATGACTGTTTAGTCCACAATTATTTTCATCTAATTTTCACAGAACATTCCTCTTCATTAAACCTTAATCAAATGTTAAAACAGAGTTGTGTGGTGTCGAACAACAAGTTGCCTCAATGGAAAGCATATGTTTAAACCTTTGTTATACACTTATCTATATATACTGTTTATATATATATTTGACTGTACCGAAATGGTCCGCATATACAATTACCTGTTCTCCCAACAACATGGACTAGGCTGATCTTTGATCCTTCAGAGGTCATATTCGGATTATACAGCTGTACAAATGAAAACAAATATAAAAAATATGTTTCTTCTTTGGCCTTTTACCAAAATTGTTCCACTCCATTGCACAAAATTGCTTAGCCTCATTGGTTTAGTGGTAGAGTATTCGTCTTGAGTGCGGGAGATCGCGTGTTCGATCCAGGGCCAAGTCATAGAAAAAAATGTTAAGATGGTAGTGATGGCTTTCCAACCTTGGCGCTCATGAATGTGTGGTAAGCATAACGACTGACTTGTTGGTGTCTGGATAAATGGACCAATAGTACTGGTAACCTACGCAGGAAGTCCCGTTAGCTAACTGAAATGGGTTCACACAATAGAAAAGCACAATATGGACACAAGAGATGATAATAGTTAACTCATAAAACGACTTCTCTTTCGGTACTGCTGGTCCAACTGTAAACTAAGTTTAATCACATGTTGACTAAATATGTCTTTATGTGTCCTCTTTAAATGATAACCCACGAACACTTGAATACACTATTAGAACCAAACATGTATATATCGTTAATCTTCATATTTGTTTTGTAACGAAGGTACCGTGTCAGCCCTTATGCAATGCATTGCTACGACTAATATATTCCCAATAGTTCAATGTTAACATTGAAACCTACAATGAATGTATATTGTTTTATGGCGCATCGACAGCTAAGGTCATTTAGCGCGCAATTAAATTTAATTATTCATGATCCCTGGGTAAACAAACCAGTACTAGGCTAGAAAATGTGCCTTGCCCAAGGGCACTCCACCATGACCGTAGTGCCGCGACTGGGGATCGAACCCGGGACACCCGGTATTGAAATCCCCGACGCTAACCACTCGACCACAGCGGATTCCTTTGAAACCTACAAGCAGGCTGATCTAGGAAAATGTATGCTACAACAATGTTATTCGACCCAGCTACAAGTATTGGGTATTTGTGTGTTCCTATATTTTAAACTGACGCGTACTGCGTATTTTGTGTTCCTATATTGTAAACGTCTCTATCTATGTTCATTCATATGCAATGTACATTTTACTACTAGTTTCTTATCGCAGTCTATTACTTCATAGGCTGATTTGACCCGCTTAAACTACGAATACAGGATTTGTGTGTGCTTGTACATTTAAAATGTCTCTATCTAATGTCATTCTGATTTAATCGTTAACAAATCGCATGGCATTAACCCGTTCGTAATGTATATTTGGACTTTTGTGAACAGTGTAGAAATACATCGACCTGTTCTTCTGTACGGGCTGATCAAAATATATACAAATCACATTTTACTTACACAAGATTGATTGAAGCCTACCTCATCATGTGTCGATTGTGATAAGACGGAGCAGAATTACATGCAGATGTGAATCTACACTGTTCGGAAATGTAAATGTGTACCTTTTCAGTTAGACGGGCTCATTTTATCTTAGCTAATGCTAATACCTCATATGCTTGTTTTATCCGCGATTAAATTTAAACATATCACGAAGAAAATAAAAATTGATAAACGTAAAGCGGACTAGCAAGGGGAATATTGTGCATTAAAAACAGTACATGTTAAAGGTCGTTTGCTTTAGCGATCACACAACTCAGTTTTGTAATAATATTTCAAACATTGTCGGAAAAGAAGTCACTCTTAAACGTCACTCTTAGCAAACTCTGAAAATGATACCAAATGAAGAACTACATTCTTATTATAAGAAGTTGCGAGTTTAAAAATGAGACATTTTCCATTATTAGAAATTCGTCTGCTTTTTAGCTCACCTGTGCACGAAGTGCTCAAGGTGAGTTATTGTGATCGCCCTATGTCCGTCGTCCGTCGTCCGTCAACATTTTCTCCTCTGTAACCGGTGGGTCAACTGGGATGAAACTTCACAGAAAGCATCCTCTCAATGTCCTCACCAGAATTCCTTAAAATCTTTGGGATCCATGCATAATTCTGGTTTCCATGGCAACGAAATGAAAAAACTTCAAAATTCTTAAAAAATCTTCTCCTCCGAAAGTGTCAGGCCGATTTTCAAATGATTTTGTAGAAATGTTCCTCGGGTGACCCTCTATCAGATTCCTTCAAGCCATGTTGATTGGTCGAAAAACATGGCCGCCAGGGGGGGCGGGGCTATTTTTCCTTATATGGCTATAGTGCAAACTTAAAAAATCTTCTCCTCCGAAAGTGTCAGGCCGATTTTCAAATAATTTTGTAGAAATGTTCCTCGGGTGACCCTCTATCAGATTCCTTCAAGCCATGTTGATTGGTCAAAAAACATGGCCGCCAGGGGGGGCGGAGCTATTTTTCCTTATATGGCTATAGTGCAAACTTAAAAAATCTTCTTCTCCAAAAGTGTCAGGCCGATTTTCAAATAAATTTGTAGAAATGTTCCTTGGGTGACCCTCTATCAGATTCCTTCAAGCCATGTTGATTGGTCGAAAATCATGGCCGCCAGGGGGGGGGGGGGCGGTGCTTTTTTGCCTTATATAGCTATAGTGCAAACTTAAAAAATCTTCTCCTCCAAAAGTGTCAGGCCGATTTTCAAATAATTTTGTAGAAATGTTCCTTGGATGACCTTCTATCAGATTCCTTCAAGCCATGTTGATTGGTCAAAAAACATGGCCGCCAGGGGGCGGGGCTATTTTGCCTTTTATTGCTATAGTGAAAACTTAAAAAATCTTCTCCTTCAAAAGTGTCAGGCCGATTTTCAAATAATTTTGTAGAAATGTTCCTAGGATGACCTTCTATCAGATTCCTTCAAGCCATGTTGATTGGTCAAAAAACATGGCCGCCAGGGGGCGGGGCTATTTTGCCTTTTATTGCTATAGTGAAAACTTAAAAAATCTTCTCCTTCAAAAGTGTCAGGCCGATTTTCAAATAATTTTGTAGAAATGTTCCTAGGGTGACCCTCTATCAGATTCCTTAAAGCCAAGTTGATTGGTTGGAAACTATGCCCGCCAGATGGCGGGGCTTATATAGCTAAAGTGAAAAAAAAAATCAGGTGAGCGATTCCAGGGCCATCATGGCCCTCTTGTTTCTTCTAATTTGTTAAAACATTATGCTATTTGGTCCGGATCAAAGTTTCTGTCTTGGACAGATTTATAAATTATGTTAATGGAATCGGACCCAATCGTATTTAAGTCTAAAACTGCGTGAATCTATTATTACGCGACAAGTGTTGCGATATCTATATTAGAGATCGGTTTTCTCCATATATACTGCTAATAGTTGGGCCACGTTGAATGATAAACGAACCTCAGTGAATATGACATTAATTTCATTTACAATTTTAATGAACATTTTTTAATCATAAAGGTTTGTTCATATTGATATATTTACGAATAGATTGCGAACAGGGAAGATCCTGATCAGACTGTAGGGATGCCCTGCCTGATCTGGACCTTCACTTGTACCAAAGTTCTGTAGTTCAGAGTTCACGTGGCATGGTGGCCCTTTATATCTCAACAAATTATCTAGTTGACTCGTTTTGTTTTCTTCTAGTGAACAGGGAAGATCCTGATCAGTATGTACAGATGTCCTGACGGATCTGGACCTTCATTGATAGCAAAGTCACGAAGGTCTACACTGAAGTGTCGTGTCGGCACTTTTGATCTAAACCCAATACCTCATAAACTCATTTATTTACGACTAGATAGCGAACATCACAGATCCAGATCAGAATTTAATGATGTCTTTACTGATCTGTACCTTCACTAATAGACAAATCCTGATCAGACTGTACGGATTCCGTGACTTATCACAACTTTTACTGGTAGCAAAGTCCTGATCTCAACCCATAACCTAATTATCTCGTTTTAGATTAGGACAAATGAAAACAACAACAACTTTTTAAACTATAATTAACAATAAAATGATTATTATAATGTAAAGTGTGCGATATCATATAGCGGATACATTTCGATTAACATCACAAACTTTATGGTAAGTCATGAACGATAACAGGTATTTAACCCCTTCCCACATATAAACAATATGCAGTGGACACCTTTGAACACATTGATGCATACACATGGAAAAACACTATACATGTAAGAAAAATAATTGAATAAAGTCGTCTGTTTCAGAGGTGTCAAAAGGGGTCTGCATGTGTGAAACTGTTACACTTGAATTGACAACTTAAACGTTTTATTGCGGGTTATGTTCAAGATCAGACCAAGTCCCCTCATAAAATAAAGGTGTTGATAAGAGTGCATGTAGATAGATCATAGATATAATTGTAAATTAATACATTGATATGTCATACTATTACACTCGGTAAATCTCGTATATTTACGGAAGCAGATTTGTCATTCGAAAAATATATAGAAATAATCTTAATAAAACGAACATATTTGGAAATAGACAACTGTGGACTTGAGAAACATTGTTATCATTCGTCAATTAGTTTTTGGTGTTTCTGCACTGATAAGCAACATTTATGATACAAGTGGATATATGAGGTTGTGTCATCTTAACGATTAGAGCCGAATATATACGAGTGAGGCATTCTATCACATGATTAGTACAACTTCAGTCATAAGACCTAACCAAATACGCCCCCTTATTTACGGTGTAGAAAAGGGAATTGTTCAAATACGATGACTAGCTATTAGACAAGGTAAATGAATTATACTTATATACATAATTCTTTTTATTAATGTCATAATATCATTTATTGGTTATACATTGCTAATATTGGAGCATAGAAAAGTTGAGTTCGCGGAATGCCGAGTCTGGAAAGATATCATGTCGTTGAGTTAATTGGAAATTGTCTGCTTGAAGTTTCCATAGCAAACATTTGTCAACTTCATATACACTCCTACACATTACGTATTTCGTTTGACTGAGTTTTATGTCGCCTGCAACGAATGTACAGTTGATTAGCCGAGACTGGAAAGATATCATGTCGTTGAGTTAATTGGAAATTGTCTGCTTGAAGTTTCCATAGCAAACATTTGTCAACTTCTTATACACTCCCACACATTACGTATTTCGTTTGACTGAGTTTTATGTCGCCTGCAACGAATGTACAGTTGATTAGCCGAGACTGGAAAGATATCATGTCGTTGAGTTAATTGGAAATTGTCTGCTTGAAGTTTCCATAGCAAACATTTGTCAACTTCTTATACACTCCCACACATTACGTATTTCGTTTGACTGAGTTTTATGTCGCCTGCAACGAATGTACAGTTGATTAGCCGAGACTGGAAAGATATCATGTCGTTGAGTTAATTGGAAATTGTCTGCTTGAAGTATCCATAGCAAACATTTGTCAACTTCTTATACACTCCCACACATTACGTATTTCGTTTGACTGATTTTTATGTCGCCTGCAACGAATGTACAGTTGATTAGCCTTCCCCCCCCCCCCCTTAACTCTTTAAGTACATTCACAGCAATATGTACGTTTCTTTTTAAACTGATGTATCATTCATAATGCTTTCCCCATAATGTTGATCGTAAATAAGGAAAGGCAGAATTCGTCCCATTGTTACAGTCGTGCATACATTTTCGAAAAAAAAAAAACTTTTGTTTACAAGTGTTTTGTCTTCTATATAGATAAAGTTGATGTATAACTTCAACGTAATACGTTTAACATTTATTTAAATGAATATTACTTGGAAAAAATTGTTAATGCTGTGGAAGCCATATTTTTAACTCTAGCATGATGAAACTTTACCAGAATGTTTATCTTGGTGATATCTAGGCTTAGTTCAAATATGGTCAGGTCAAAAACTAGGTCACACTGCCAGTATTGAGAAAAATCTTGTAAACACTCTATAGTCACCACATTTCTCTCAAATGTTCCTTGGGTGACTCTTTGCTAAGAGTGTTGAAATTAAGTTGATTATTAAGATACTATAGATAATAAATAGCATTGCTACAGGTACTTTTTTACCCTTTCTACAACAGATGGATGATATGAGAAATTGCTACAGTTTTCTCAATGTTTTCCTCACACGTCAATACTTTTAGTTTCATCAATACAGATTTATCAATATTTTTAGTTAAACATTTTAAAATCATCTGCTGTAGAGTTTATCTATGTGATAAATTACCTATCACAAATGTGTTTGGTTATCTAACTGTTTATACCGTTCAAGAGTTTAATTATAGATCTCAGGAAATAAGGATAACCCTGTCTTAAATAAATGTTTGAACTGTATGCATTTCTGCTTTTTTGTTTACATTTTTTGAAATTATGTGACTTGTGTTGTAACTTTCCAAAAACCGGAACAGTTGACCATCTTTTTTCCACTCATACAATGGGTACCGTCCCACATCACTTTCTCTGCTTTGGTTTCTTTATCTAACCATCATGTAAATTATTTAGAACATTCAATTTTACGAAGCCTCTGACTGGAAAATGGGTCACATAGAGTTTAAACAAGGTCACTAGTTTAAAATTAAGACACACCTTGTGAACACTCTAAACGTTACATTCGTCATTCAATTTCCATGACAGTTTATGATAATATTAGTTTCCGTGACAGTTTATCATAATATTAGTTTCCATGACAGTTTATCATAATATTAGTTTCCATGACAGTTTATCATAATATTAGTTTCCATGACATTTCATCAAATGTGAAACTTCATCAGAACATTTGTCACCTTCAAATCTCTGTCAAGTCAGCCGGCCCATACGAAAAGTTACACATTTTTAGGTCAGTGTCGGCTGGTTCACGCTTCTGAAAAAAAATCGTATTTATTCTCACAGTTATTCAAACTCATCACGCAAAACTGCACATTGTCGCTAGACTGTAAAAGAAAAACATATATGTAGCGATGACAGATCGGAGCGAATCAAGGAGCATTGAGGATACCTTTTCCCATGGACGGTTTCATACAATTATAACATGTCGGATAACATTTCAGAATGAATAAACTACATGTTAAGCGTTTGTATTAAGCATTCGTTATTATTTTCTTTTTCAGGAGAAGGTAGCAAACTGCGCATGCGTACAACATAATCATGGCTTCTGGATCCCAATCTCTGTATAAAGGATCTGACGAGATATACAACCAAGACTGTGACGTTTGTCTGTCAAATGGTAAAACATCGGAGGCCATATCCTACTGTAACATATGCTGTGAGCACCTCTGTCAGTCGTGTGGTATGGCACACAGAGGGTCTAAGTTGACGAGAGATCATACACTTCTGACGGGGAGTAAGATACCATCAGGATCCACAAAGGTAAAGCCAACGTTACCATTTATGTTCTGTGATACACACAAAACATCGTTACTCGATATATACTGTACCACTCACGATGAGGTCATTTGTCCGGCCTGTAAAATGACGAGCCATACATCATGTCATACAGGCGATGTCCGCAGGCACAGTGCTAAACTTGATGTTGGAAGAGAGCTTAAGAATTTCGCTAATCGACTGAGAGACTTGACAAAAATATATAACAACCTTACACATGACAGACACATTGATAAATCAATCGTGATGTCTCAGGTACAGAATTGCTTCAGCGGCATGCAACAATTTCGCAAGGATATAAATTTCATGCTGGATAATCTTGAAAAGAAAATGTCCTCTAAAATCCGAAAAATGGAAGAAACCATGACAAAAGAGATTGACGGTCACCTGACGTTAGCCGGTGATATTATACACCAAATCGGGGATCTGGACAAATGTTTGTCTGAATGTGAGAAAACGCGAGAAACTGATGTCATGTTTGTCGGGTTGAAGAAAGCGTCTACACGAGCAAGTGAATATAGTCATATTGTTGATAAAATCGAGAAAGACATTTACCCAATAGACATTCAATTTCAACCCAATGTCATCTTATCTGACATGATCCAGCAGTTACAATCACTAGGCACTGTCGCTAACAACCGACCAGTTCATTCCTGTCAAAACCCAACTTCTATACTGAACATTTCTGTGAAGGAGAAACGGGAAATAGATGGGATGTCAAATGTAGTATGGGGATGTGCATTTATGCCTAACGGACATGTCGTACTCGCATGTTATAATGATGGTCTTAAATTGTTTGATGAAAACTTCCTTTTAAAAGCCCAGTTACCCGTTTTTTCACTAGACGTGTCTACTATCAATGACACTGATGTAATAGTCACACAAGGTACACACAAACAACTCCAGCGAGTAAGAATATTGCCGGGGATGAAGGTGAAGAAAACATTGAAGATGGATAGAAACTGTTTCGGTGTAGATGTTTATGGTGACGAGATTTACGTTACCTGTCATGATTGTCCCGGTAATGGTGAAGTACGAGTACTAGACATGGACGGTGTAGTACGGAGAAGGTTGGGAGTAGATAAAGGTAAATATATATTTACAAGGCCTAACCGTGTTAAAATTAACATGGACGCGAGTAAAATATTTGTATCTGATGCAGACACTTTAACATGTTTGAACAATCAAGGTCACGTGATATACCGATACTCTGACACATATTTGGAGACACCCTACGGAATGTATGTGGATGGAGAAGATAACCTGTTAGTGTGTGGAGCGAACTCTAACAATGTGCATATGATCCGAGATGATGGTAGAAAAGAGAAGATATTGTTGTCAGAGAAGAACGGGATATCCCACCCAGTGTGTATATCGTACAGACCCAGTGATGGTTGCCTAATGGTGGGTTTATCCAAGAACGCTAAAACTGATCAAAAGTTGATCATATTCAATACTAGATAAACTCATGACTGTCCCGGATAGCCATTTCTGTTATAATGTCTTATAACATGCCGGATAGCCATTTTATAATGTCTTATAACATACCGGATAGTCATTTTATAATGTCTTATAACATGCTGGATAGTCATATTATAATGTCTTATAACATGCCGGATAGTCATTTCATAATGTCTTATAACATGCCGGATAGTCATATTATAATGTCTTATAACATACCGGATAGTCATTTTATAATGTCTTATAACATACCGGATAGTCATTTTATAATGTCTTATAACATGCCGGATAGTCATTTTATAATGTCTTATAACATGCCGGATAGTCATATTATAATGTCTTATAACATGCCGGATAGTCATTTTATAATGTCTTATAACATGCCGGATAGTCATATTATAATGTCTTATAACATGCCGGATAGTCATATTATAATGTCTTATAACATGCCGGATAGTCATATTATAATGTCTTATAACATGCTGGATAGTCATTTCATAATGTCTTATAACATGCCGGATAGTCATATTATAATGTCTTATAACATACCGGATAGTCATTTTATAATGTCTTATAACATGCCGGATAGTCATATTATAATGTCTTATAACATGCCGGATAGTCATTTTATAATGTCTTATAACATGCCGGATAGTCATATTATAATGTCTTATAACATGCCGGATAGTCATATTATAATGTCTTATAACATGCCGGATAGTCATATTATAATGTCTTATAACATACCGGATAGTCATTTTATAATGTCTTATAACATGCTGGATAGTCATATTATAATGTCTTATAACATGCTGGATAGTCATTTTATAATGTCTTATAACATACCGGATAGTCATTTTATAATGTCTTATAACATGCCGGATAGTCATTTTATAATGTCTTATAACATGCTGGATAGTCATATTATAATGTCTTATAACATGCTGGATAGTCATATTATAATGTCTTATAACATGCTGGATAGTCATATTATAATGTCTTATAACATGCTGGATAGTCATTTTATAATGTCTTATAACATACCGGATAGTCATTTTATAATGTCTTATAACATGCTGGATAGTCATTTTATAATGTCTTATAACATGCTGGATAGTCATATTATAATGTCTTATAACATGCTGGATAGTCATATTATAATGTCTTATAACATGCTGGATAGTCATATTATAATGTCTTATAACATGCTGGATAGTCATTTCATAATGTCTTATAACATGACGAGGATTTCGTAGAAAAGTCGTTTTCTATTTGCGTACGTACTAAGTACAACGCTTAGTAAATAAATAACAAAGTTGTTTTTACTGCTATTAATATAAAAACGGAAAAGTTTGAAATTTACCATAATTTGAATAGCTGTCTTTTCCAACATTGTTGACAGTTCCGATTTGCATGTGATAGATTAGCATTTAAAATGTGTTTTTGAGACAGTCATTATTTTAGCTGCCTGACACGAAAGTGGATATTCAGAAGTTTTGAAAAATATTGGTAGTTAAGATCAAACTATGTACATGTATACTTCTTGTATTTGTAATGTCGGCGTCTTCTGTCCACTTAGTCAAAATGGCATGGGGAATTTTATCGATGGGCTATTTTTACCGGGTTTTCGTTCTTCAGACCTGACTTTGACGGTGTGAACGACTAGCTATGCGATGGGGAAGGTCCTGATCAGACTGTATAAAGGTTAAGACTGATCTCGATCTTCACTTATCACAAAGTCCATTTCTATTGCAATCTAGAAAGGATTCCAGTAGACTATTAGTATTATCTGTTTAGAAGTCACAAAATATCGTGAAAAAACGATAAGGATCAAGCTCTGCACATGTATTCAGGCTGATGAGGGCACACTCTAACATGTTTGAACAATACTGGTCACGTGATATACCAGTACTCTGACACAGATTTGAAGTCACCGATCGGAATGTATGTGGATGGAGAAGATAACCCGTTAGTGTGTGGTGCTACTTCTCACAATGTACATATGATCCGACATGATGGTAGACAAGGAAATATACTGTTATCAGAGAAGGACGTGATACACTTGCCAGTGTGTATATCGTGCAGACCCAGTGATGGTTGCCTAGTGGTTGGTTTACATCCGAACGCTAAAACTGATCAAAAGTTTGTCATATTCAGTACTAGATAAACTCATGGGGTTCCCGGATAGTCATTTGTATGCAAATGACTTCGAAGAAAAGTCGTTTCCAATTGGCCTACGTACTAAGTACAACGCTTAGAAAATAAATAAAAAGTTTCTTGTATTTGTAATTTCGGCGTCTTCTGTTCACTAAAAGTCAAAATGAAAAGAGAAATTTTGTCCATGGGATCTTTTGTCTTGTTTTCCTTTCTTCAGACGTGATTTTGGCGGTGTGTACGATTAGATGGTCGTTTGGAAAGGTCCTGAGCAGACTCTATATAGGTTAAGGCTGATCTAGATCTTCACTTATCAAAACGTTCTTTTCTTTATACAATCTAGAAAAGATTCCTGTAGACTTTTTGTATTATCTGTTTAAAAGTCACAACATACTCTGCACATTCATTCTGTAAATTATATCTAATTCTTTTTAAATGTAATTACTTGAAATAGTTATATTTAACGAGGCAATTATGTAGTAAATACTGTTAAATAAGCTTTGTATATCAAATACTGCCATTTTCTACTGCAATTCCGACGTTTGACAAAAGTCATTGCGGCATGCGTCATTCGTCTTCCAAGCAGCCAGTTGCTTGGGAAGATTGTTGTGTGGAGTACTGTTGTGAGAAAATCAGGAAATGCATGAGTAGGTGAACTGGCCGCCGTGATATAACTGAGAAATTGTTAAAAACGGCGTTAAACCCCAATCAATCAATCATTCGTCTTCCACCAATGGGCTAGGTCTATGTGGAAAAGCAGCCAGTTGCTTGGGAAGATTGTTGTGTGGAGTACTGATGTGCGAAAACCAGGAAACACATGAGTAGGTGAACTTGCCGCCGTGATATGACTGAGAAATTGTTAAAAACGGCGTTAAACCCCAATCAATCATTTTCATTTTACTGCAATTGCTTGAAATGTTCATTTCATTAAACTTTTATAACCAATATCTTTTATTTTTATATTTTAATGAGTATAATTATTTGTTCAAATTGTTAATGATTTGTGCCGCTTCAACCAATAATTGGTTGTGTCGCAAAAAAAACAGTGAAGATGTGGTTGAGCCTTATCGTACCCGTAGTCTCTTCAAACACCAACCACAGCCTTCTCTGTTAGCGTACAATTAGACAAGTTACGGATAAAATTTCGAGAAATAAAATGTAGCCCCACCTGTAACTTTCATCATCACCCTTTAAGCAAAACATGTACGCATTATTCTGATCAGGATCTACACGCTTTGTCATCTTATCATTAAACTATTGCAGTAGCTTTTGGTATTAAATGAAAACACTGAACACGCTGTAGGAATGTGCGGTTTGATCTGAATCAAAACGGGTCCCAAATGTCAAAAGTCCTTGTATCCTGTATCGGGGATCTTATTAGTGTGTGTATCAAGACATAACGTAAGTGGAATTAATACCTTCATCAGGACATGTTTTCTAGATCATATACGACCATAAACAGTGATAAGAGCAGAGTAAATAACATGTTCGTCTAAGCCCTCACTTTAGGCTCGAAAGACAAGACGAATTGGTTAGATTATTGTAAAGATATTACCCCCATACCACACATAAATACAGTAAGAACAATTAGGACTTTAACAAGTATCCAAGTATTAAAATGGCTGAGCCCTCACAGTTGGCTTTAACCCATGACATGTGTGTTTGTTCGTTTTACAGAATTTAACATCATTCCTTACTTGAATACAAAAAGAGCACTTTAAGGACGTTTAACACGTATCCAAGTATTAACATCTGAGTCCCCACTGTTCGCTGTTAAGCCAAGACGTGTTTGTTTGTTAATAAATTATACAGAAACTAACATCATAACACATATGAATGTATACCTACAGAACAAACAGTTTGGACTTTAATATAAATACATAAGTACATGTATTAACAGGCTCGTCTGGATCCTCATTGTTCGCTTTTAAGTTTGTAGGTGTTTTAATATTGTATATGTTAATTATACAGTAACCAACATCACAAGACATTTGCATGCATACATATATCTATAGTGCGAACAATTTGGACGTTAGCATGCCTGAAGAGGCTCGTCTGAATGTGTAGGTGTTTGTTAGTTCATTACAAAGAAATTAACTCAGTTAATCCTATATATGTAAGGTATAAATATTTTGTTGTCGGTGTTTTGTTATATCCCTTATACATATATAGTTTGTGTTATATAACTTTGTATATTTTTATGTTAGAATTTAGATGCATGTACTACTGAATAATGCTTAATAAACAGTGTATGCTTACAATTTTGATATATTTTATTGTTCAAATGTACTCCCTTGAATACATGATCCACGGCTGACACTACTGATTCGTATTAGGGGCAGTTAGAATAAGAGACTAGGATTCATCACTACAGATAGACTATGTTTAGTCATCGCTTTCGAGGTGGACACTCCTATAACTACCCAACCGATTTAGAAGTTATTTCACAAATTAATTCGAACCAGAAACCATTAGAAAGAAATGTCTGAACTCTACCTTACACGTCAGAGTAAACGATCGTCAATCTAGATCGTTAAAGTATAAAGTGTGGTTTTCTGTGTCCAGGATCGGTGACAGTAAGTTTTCTCAAATGTATTAACCCTTTCCCTCATATAGACGCTTTCTGACGCCTCTGCTGCAGACGGCTTTTTAAAAACATAGTGACAAAAGAAGAAATTGCTCAAAACGAGCAATTTCTCCTTTTGTCACCATGTTTTCAACTCAATTAAATTATTGTTCTTTCAATTAAAGGGTGTTTCTTGGCTTTTTCCTAGAGGTTTTCAAAATCGTCTGCTGCAGATTTGTTGTATGTGGGAAAGGGTTACCCTCCACGTACACCAAATTTAAAACATTTTTATATAATAGTCTCGTCAGTTCCGCTGAACTTAAACCATCCGTGATACATGTTAAATATCCTTTGATTAACCCTTTCCCTCATATAGACGCTTTCGGACGCCTCTGCAGCAGACGGCTTTTTGAAAACATAGCGACAAAGGAAGAAATTGCTCAAAACGAGCAATTTCTCCTTTTACCACAATGTTTTCCACTTTTAAGTCATAGGTTATCCATTCAATTATAGAGATTTTTCTATTTTTTGACAAAATATGTTTAAAGTCGTCTGCTGCAGAATTTTCCTATGAGGGAAAGGGTTAATCTTTTCCCACAATCAGACGTATCGTCAAAGCTTCAAATTTCATTTCTTACTCTCGGTACATTTTACCAATGTACTATGAGGTCATCGTACATTTGTAATATGGGAAACAAGCAGACGACACGTGATAACATTGTGGCAAACGGAAACGTTGCAAGATGTTTGTTGTTGCTTTTTAAAGCGTCTGCTGCATATGTGCTGTATACTGGAAATGGTTAAAAAGCCCGGCGTCATCCTTGATCGACTACTGAATCCACTGGGGTGTAAAATTAGTTTGTTTCCCGGCGTCATCCTTGATCGACTACTGAATCCACTGGGGTGTAAAATTAGTTTGTTTCACAAGACTAATCATAATTTAGGGTTAGGGGGCAGGATTGACACCGAGTTTCGAATTTCCGTTTAAAACCGAGTTGTGCCGATTGCATGATAACATTTTCCACCAAAGTTCGTGAATCTAAAATGATAATAATATACACATATATAATATTATAACTGCGTACTGGGACTTGGATACTGTGCAAGGTAATTTGATTATCGTGTTCTTTATTTTGTGTTATATTTAATTGTATTATAGTACATTTGACCAGGGTCACTATAGTATAATAATTATGGTGTACATGATTTGACCAAGCAAAATTTTCACCGTGAACCTTTTTTTCAAAATGCGTTACAATTTTTACTGCGGTCTCAATGTGTCAGTATTACCACATAGTAGCTTAAAACTTAATATCAAATATATACATAAGAGCCGTTCCACGAGAAAGCCAACATTGTGGACTCTGCGTAAAGTATCGGACCCAGATCAGCCTACTCTATACCTCTACGCCCCTGAGACGGAATGTGTCGGCCCGGACTAGCCTGCGCGGACTGTCCAGGTTGATCTGGGTCGATATATTACGCAGAATCTATAATGTTGGTTTTCTCGTGGAACGGCTCGTACGTATATGCGAAGTTAAGTTGTATCCCCGTATGTATTAAAGATAACTGTCATACTGAATGCTATATAACAGAGAGGACATGGAAACATTTTTGTTTGGTTTTATTGGGGTTTAACGCCTTTTTCAACATTATTTCAGTTATATCACGGAGACAGTTCACTTATTCATGATCCCTGGGTAAATAAACCAGTACTAGGCTAGAAAATGTGCCTTGACCCAAGGGCACTCCACCATGACCGTAGTGCCGCGACTGGGGATCGAACCCGTGACATCCGGTTTCAAATCCTCGACGCTAACCACTCGACTACAGCTGATTATTCTTGACCTGGTTATATTTATCTCGTTCTCACATACATCAAATGTGCAGCAGAAGATTTTGATAATATCGAAACAAAATAATGGAAAATCTATTTAAATGAGAGTATACTTATTGTTAAGATTATTAAGAACGGCTCATATTTAAATGAGAGTATATTTATTGAATTAAGATGGAAACATTGTGGGACAAGTAGAAATTGGTCATAATATTGCTAATTATGAGCAATTTCTTCTTTTGCGACAATGTTTTCAAATGTCGTCTGCTGCAGATGCATCAGAAAGCGTTTACATGTGGTAAAATGGTTAATACAGGTGTAGAAGGAGATCAGTTTGAGCTACTGTCTGATAAGAATGTAAGAAATAAAAAAGAAAAAGAAGGTTTGACACATCTGCAGCAGACGACTTTTGAAAGTGTTGTGGTAATTTTCCTTTTGCCACAATAGCTTCATCTTAATTCAATAAATATATTCATAATGAGCAATTTCTTTTCATAGTTTGCCACAATAGCTTCATCTTAATTCAATCAATATATTCATAATGAGCAATTTCTTTTCATAGTTTGCCACAATAGCTTCATCTTAATTCAATAAATATATTCATAATGAGCAATTTCTTTTCATAGTTTGCCACAATAGCTTCATCTTAATTCAATAAATATATTCATAATGAGCCATTTCTTTTCATAGTTTGCCACAATAGTTTCATCTTAATTCAATAAATATATTCATAATGAGCCATTTCTTTTCATAGTTTGCCACAATAGCTTCATCTTAATTCAATAAATATATTCATAATGAGCCATTTCTTTTCATAGTTTGCCACAATAGCTTCATCTTAATTCAATAAATATATTCATAATGAGCCATTTCTTTTCATAGTTTGCCACAATAGCTTCATCTTAATTCAATAAATATATTCATAATGAGCAATTTCTTTTCATAGTTTGCCACAATAGCTTCATCTTAATTCAATAAATATATTCATAATGAGCAATTTCTTTTCATAGTTTGCCACAATAGCTTCATCTTAATTCAATAAATATATTCATAATGAGCAATTTCTTTTCATAGTTTGCCACATTTGTTCCTCTTAACCCTTTCCCTCATATAGACGCTTTCTGACGCCTCTGCAGCAGACGGCTTTTTGAAAACATAGTGACAAAAGAAGGAATTGCACAAAACGTGCAATTTCTCCTTTTGCCACAATGTTTTCCACTTTTAGTCATAGATTATCCATTCAATTATAGAGCTTTTCTATTTTTTGACAAACTATGTTCAAAGTCGCCTGCTGCAGAATTGTCGTATGAGGAAAACGATTTATTCAAAAATTAAACTCATATTGAGCAATTCCTCCCTTTGCCACATTGTTGTCAACTCCATCAAATGATGATAGTGATTTATCATAGTTTTACCTCGATATTTTTAAAATCGTCTGCTGCGGATTTGTAGTAAGTGGGATAGGGTTAATCATTGTTACAACATGGTCTGATCTGGGTGTACGCTGGTCTCACGTACCCTATGGATGGTTCCAGGTTATATGTTACAACATGGTCTGATCTGGGTGTACGCTGGTCTCACGTACCCTATGGATGGTTCCAGGTTATATGTTACAACATGGTCTGATCTGGGTGTACGCTGGTCTCACGTACCCTATGGATGGTTCCAGGTTATATGTTACAACATGGTCTGGTCTGGGTGTACGCTGGTCTCACGTACCCTATGGATGGTTCCAGGTTATATGTTACAACATGGTCTGATCTGGGTGTACGCTGGTCTCACGTACCCTATGGATGGTTCCAGGTTATATGTTACAACATGGTCTGATCTGGGTTTACGCTGGTCTCACGTACCCTATGGATGGTTCCAGGTTATATGTTACAACATGGTCTGATCTGGGTGTACGCTGGTCTCACGTACCCTATGGATGGTTCCAGGTTATATGTTACAACATGGTCTGATCTGGGTGTACGCTGGTCTCACGTACCCTATGGATGGTTCCAGGTTATATGTTACAACATGGTCTGATCTGTGTGTACGCTGGTCTCACGTACCCTATGGATGGTTCCAGGTTATATATTACAACATGGTCTGATCTGGGTGTACGCTGGTCTCACGTACCCTATGGATGGTTCCAGGTTATATGTTACAACATGGGCTGATCTGGGTGTACGCTGGTCTCACGTACCCTATGGATGGTTCCAGGTTATATGTTACAACATGGTCTGATCTGGGTGTACGCTGGTCTCACGTACCCTATGGATGGTTCCAGGTTATATGTTACAACATGGTCTGATCTGGGTGTACGCTGGTCTCACGTACCCTATGGATGGTTCCAGGTTATATGTTACAACATGGTCTGATCTGGGTGTACGCTGGTACCCTATGGATGGTTCCAGGTTATATGTTACAACATGGTCTGATCTGGGTTTACGCTGGTACCCTATGGATGGTTCCAGGTTATATGTTACAACATGGTCTGATCTGGGTTTACGCTGGTACCCTATGGATGGTTCCAGGTTATATGTTACAACATGGTCTGATCTGGGTTTACGCTGGTACCCTATGGATGGTTCCAGGTTATATGTTACAACATGGTCTGATCTGGGTGTACGCTGGTCTCACGTACCCTATGGATGGTTCCAGGTTATATGTTACAACATGGTCTGATCTGGGTGTACGCTGGTCTCACGTACCCTATGGATGGTTCCAGGTTATATGTTACAACATGGTCTGATCTGGGTGTACGCTGGTCTCACGTACCCTATGGATGGTTCCAGGTTATATGTTACAACATGGTCTGATCCGGGTGTACGCTGGTCTCACGTACCCTATGGATGGTTCCAGGTTATATGTTACAACATGGTCTGATCCGGGTGTACGCTGGTCTCACGTACCCTATGGATGGTTCCAGGTTATATGTTACAACATGGTCTGATCTGGGTGTACGCTGGTCTCACGTACCCTATGGATGGTTCCAGGTTATATGTTACAACATGGTCTGATCTGGGTGTACGCTGGTCTCACGTACCCTATGGATGGTTCCAGGTTATATGTTACAACATGGTCTGATCTGGGTGTACGCTGGTACCCTATGGATGGTTCCAGGTTATATGTTACAACATGGTCTGATCTGGGTTTACGCTGGTACCCTATGGATGGTTCCAGGTTATATGTTACAACATGGTCTGATCTGGGTTTACGCTGGTACCCTATGGATGGTTCCAGGTTATATGTTACAACATGGTCTGATCTGGGTTTACGCTGGTACCCTATGGATGGTTCCAGGTTATATGTTACAACATGGTCTGATCTGGATGTACGCTGGTCTCACGTACCCTATGGATGGTTCCAGGTTATATGTTACAACATGGTCTGATCTGGGTGTACGCTGGTCTCACGTACCCTATGGATGGTTCCAGGTTATATGTTACAACATGGTCTGATCTGGGTGTACGCTGGTCTCACGTACCCTATGGATGGTTCCAGGTTATATGTTACAACATGGTCTGATCCGGGTGTACGCTGGTCTCACGTACCCTATGGATGGTTCCAGGTTATATGTTACAACATGGTCTGATCCGGGTGTACGCTGGTCTCACGTACCCTATGGATGGTTCCAGGTTATATGTTACAACATGGTCTGATCTGGGTGTACGCTGGTCTCACGTACCCTATGGATGGTTCCAGGTTATATGTTACAACATGGTCTGATCTGGGTGTACGCTGGTCTCACGTACCCTATGGATGGTTCCAGGTTATATGTTACAACATGGTCTGATCTGGGTGTACGCTGGTCTCACGTACCCTATGGATGGTTCCAGGTTATATGTTACAACATGGTCTGATCTGGGTGTACGCTGGTCTCACGTACCCTATGGATGGTTCCAGGTTATTTGTTACAACAAGGTTTGATCTGGGTGTACGCTGGTACCCTATGGATGGTTCCAGGTTATATGTTACAACATGGTCTGATCTGGGTGTACGCTGGTCTCACGTACCCTATGGATGGTTCCAGGTTATATGTTACAACATGGTCTGAACAGGGTGTACGCTGGTCTCACGTACCGTATGGATGGTTCCAGGTTATATGTTACAACATGGTCTGATCCGGGTGTACGCTGGTCTCACGTACCCTATGGATGGTTCCAGGTTATATGTTACAACATGGTCTGATCTGGGTGTACGCTGGTCTCACGTACCCTATGGATGGTTCCAGGTTATATGTTACAACATGGTCTGATCTGGGTGTACGCTGGTCTCACGTACCCTATGGATGGTTCCAGGTTATATGTTACAACATGGTCTGATCCGGGTGTACGCTGTTTAGCTCTACTTTCAACAGGTGTATAGTTTTACCTCGGTAAACGGTGTTTAACTCTACTTTCAACAGGTGTATAGTTTTACCTCGGTAAATACTGTTTTAAACTTTCAACAGGTGTATAGTTTTACCTCGGTAAATAATGTTTTAAACTTTCAACAGGTGTATAGTTTTACCTCGGTAAACGGTGTTTAACTCTACTTTCAACAGGTGTATAGTTTTACCTCGGTAAACATTGTTTAACTCTACTTTCAACAGGTGTATAGTTTTACCTCGGTAAACGGTGTTCAACTCTACTTTCAACAGGTGTATAGTTTTACCTCGGTAAACGTTGTTTAACTCTACTTTCAACAGTAGTTTATAGTTTTACCTCGGTAAACGTTGTTTAACTCTACTTTCAACAGTAGTTTATAGTTTTACCTCGGTAAACGGTGTTTAACTCTACTTTCAACAGGTGTATAGTTTTACCTCGGTAAACAGTGTTCAACTCTACTTTCAACAGGTGTATAGTTTTACCTCGGTAAACATTGTTTAACTCTACTTTCAACAGGTGTATAGTTCTACCTCGGTAAACGGTGTTTAACTCTACTTTCAACAGTAGTGTATAGTTTTACCTCGGTAAACATTGTTCAACTCTACTTTCAACAGGTGTATAGTTTTACCTCGGTAAACATTGTTTAACTCTACTTTCAACAGGTGTATAGTTCTACCTCGGTAAACGGTGTTTAACTCTACTTTCAACAGTAGTGTATAGTTTTACCTCGGTAAACATTGTTCAACTCTACTTTCAACAGGTGTATAGTTTTACCTCGGTAAACATTGTTTAACTCTACTTTCAACAGGTGTATAGTTTTACCTCGGTAAACATTGTTTAACTCTACTATCAACAGGTGTATAGTTTTACCTCGGTAAACATTGTTTAACTCTACTTTCAACAGGTGTATAGTTTTACCTCGGTAAACATTGTTTAACTCTACTTTCAACAGGTGTATAGTTTTACCTCGGTAAACAGTGTTCAACTCTACTTTCAACAGGGGTATAGTTTTACCTCGGTAAACATTGTTTAACTCTACTTTCAACAGTAGTGTATAGTTTTACCTCGGTAAACATTGTTCAACTCTACTTTCAACAGGTGTATAGTTTTACCTCGGTAAACAGTGTTCAACTCTACTTTCAACAGGTGTATAGTTTTACCTCGGTAAACGGTGTTTAACTCTACTTTCAACAGTAGTGTATAGTTTTACCTCGGTAAACATTGTTCAACTCTACTTTCAACAGGTGTATAGTTTTACCTCGGTAAACAGTGTTCAACTCTACTTTCAACAGGTGTATAGTTTTACCTCGGTAAACGGTGTTTAACTCTACTTTCAACAGGTGTATAGTTTTACCTCGGTAAACAGTGTTCAACTCTACTTTCAACAGGTGTATAGTTTTACCTCGGTAAACGGTGTTCAACTCTACTTTCAACAGGTGTATAGTTTTACCTCGGTAAACAGTGTTCAACTCTACTTTCAACAGGTGTATAGTTTTACCTCGGTAAACGGTGTTTAACTCTACTTTCAACAGGTGTATAGTTTTACCTCGGTAAACAGTGTTCAACTCTACTTTCAACAGGTGTATAGTTTTACCTCGGTAAACGGTGTTCAACTCTACTTTCAACAGGTGTATAGTTTTACCTCGGTAAACATTGTTTAACTCTACTTTCAACAGTAGTGTATAGTTTTACCTCGGTAAACATTGTTTAACTCTACTTTCAACAGTAGTGTATAGTTTTACCTCGGTAAACATTGTTCAACTCTACTTTCAACAGGTGTATAGTTTTACCTCGGTAAACAGTGTTCAACTCTACTTTCAACAGGTGTATAGTTTTACCTCGGTAAACGGTGTTTAACTCTACTTTCAACAGTAGTGTATAGTTTTACCTCGGTAAACGGTGTTCAACTCTACTTTCAACAGGTGTATAGTTTTACCTCGGTAAACGGTGTTTAACTCTACTTTCAACAGTAGTGTATAGTTTTACCTCGGTAAACGGTGTTCAACTCTACTTTCAACAGGTGTATAGTTTTACCTCGGTAAACGGTGTTTAACTCTACTTTCAACAGTAGTGTATAGTTTTACCTCGGTAAACGGTGTTCAACTCTACTTTCAACAGGTGTATAGTTTTACCTCGGTAAACGGTGTTTAACTCTACTTTCAACAGGTGTATAGTTTTACCTCGGTAAACGGTGTTTAACTCTACTTTTAACAGGTGTATAGGTTTACCTCGGTAAACGGTGTTTAACTCTACTTTCAACAGGTGTATAGTTTTACCTCGGTAAACGGTGTTTAACTCTACTTTCAACAGGTGTATAGTTTTACCTCGGTAAACGGTGTTTACCTATACTTTCAACAGGTGTATAGTTTTACCTCGGTAAACGGTGTTTAACTCTACTTTCAACAGGTGTATAGTTTTACCTCGGTAAACGGTGTTAAACTCTAATTTCAACAGGTGTATAGTTTTACCTCGGTAAACGGTGTTAAACTCTAATTTCAACAGTAGTGTATTTTATTAATATTAAGGCGACACGTGTTTATAATTTATTTCGCACAGTTTTATAGTTAATTAAGAGGCGAATAATGTGTCACTCTGCTTTAAACGCTATTTCCGTAATCTGGTATTTTAAAATGCTTCCGACAATATTTCCGTTATAAGACCACGCGTGGTGTTTTACTCTGCTATCAACAGTATTATAGTTACATCACTGGGAATGGTGTATACTCTCCCTTTTAACAGCACCGGTATTTTTCTGTGGTAGAAATGATTCCCTTCGTGATTGTTCGTATTGATCTTCGGAAATAACCGGCTAAATTGTTTGACCACTACACCCCAAAATAGGTAGATATTAATCCTTCGTGATTGTTCGTATAAATCTTCGGAAATCATCGGCTGCATTTTTTGACACTGCACCCAAAAATAGGTAGATAATAATCCTTCGTGAATCTTCGTATTAATCTTCGGAAACAAACGCCTCATTATTCTGACCACTGCACTCTAACATCGGTAAATACGGTTCGGTTTCCTTCGTAAATGTTCGTATTGATCTTTGGAAATAACCGGCTTCATTATTTGACCACTGCACTCAAATATAGGCAGATATTAATCCTTCGTGAATGTTCGTATTGATCTTCGGAATTAATCGAATTTCTCTTCATAGCGAGACTTCATTAAAGGAATATTCTATTTCAATGCAATGTATTCAATATAATCTAGAACTTTGAAAACGCCTGTTATTTCACATCCGCAGTCCAATGTTGCTCTAGACAGCCTTGGTGGTGTAGTCGTAGAGCGTCCGTGTTGGGTTTGATTCAAATACTTTAAAAATCATTTGTGTAGTAATAGCGCTAAGGATTGTGTGGGTAAGCATTACACTCACTGGTGTCAGTGGTAACTAACCCTGGAAACGACGTTATTTTACTGAAACAATGTTGAAAGCGGCGTTAAACACTCAAACATCATTCAAGGTTGCTCCAACAAAGATATAAAAAAGCTGCCAAAGCTGTGTTTGGTTTTGAGCTTTACGCCGCTTTCAACAGGAACTATGAAATTGTTTCCACACCTTATATTTACATCGAGATAAACAGAGATAAGGTAGGAAACCAATACCACCCCGCCTGCTGGAGCTCAAGAGATGCACTGACTGCAATATTGCAGACCCATTTTGCCGGTATATTGTATAGTTGTAAACACATCCGAGGTAGTAAAAAGCGTTCCCCGTATCAATATATCTGGTCCCTTTAAAGTACACAATTCGTTAACCTTTACTTTGCACTGGTGTATTTTTAACGAAATATCTCAATTATTACACAGGTGCCAGTCTCGTTAAAAATCTGAAAATAGCATTTGACTATATATTGACAAGGTACATTTCCTATTCTACGGCCCGGGACATCACTGAGGTTTGTTTTTTAATTATTCGACATATTTTGCTGTATCAATTTATGACAAAGCGCCTTATACCTATATATTATTTATATATATTCAAATGCTATTTTTAGATTTTAAACGACTGGTACCTGTGAATTATTACAGATGGATCTAAAATGGTGTTACTTGTTTATAACTGGGTGGACGTTTATCGACTAAACAAACGTGTCCTTTTTGGAAATGTAGAAGTATTACTAATGAATCCGCGTACTTGGACAAAAAGATAAAAGTTGGCTTCCGTGAACGGTGTAGATCCAGATCAGCGTGTGCATCAACACAGTCTGATCTAGATCTACACTGTCCACGTATTACTTGAACAGTTTGTTAGAAACTTCTGTCAACTCGTGTAGATTCTGATGAGACGGAGCAGATGCAGTTCTTAACCTAGTACTGTTCAAAATGCCAACTTGTATCGTTTCATACGTAGAGCAGAGTGTGGTTGTAAGAGCGTCTGCCTCGGGGGCGGCTGAGTACAGGGTTCGATCCCCATTCTGGTCGGACCAAAAGTTTTAAAAATGGTCATACAATATTACTTCTTTTGTGCTCAAGGTGGCGGGGATAGCATGATTGTCCGCATGTGAAGGGGGCCAATGTCAGCCATTCGAACGCGGAGCTATCCTATTTAAACCAGACCCGAATTTCGCTGCAGTAGCAAATGCTCGTGAAGCATTTTGGTCTGATTCAAATCATATTTACGCCGAGCAGGATTATGTATAGGTTGTAAATAGCGTCCCCTTAACCCTTAACCCTCTGTTACAAACAGCAAATATACAGCAGACGACTTTGAAAATATCTAGAACATGCTATGGTAATCCTCTATCAAAGAAAACATCACCGTTAAAACAGTCAAAATATAAAATCGCATTTCTAGTACAGAAACCTGTACTTTGACAGAATAATCATTGATAACAGTTGAAGACAAAACAGTGTATCAAAATGAGAAATTGCTCTTTATGAACAATATCTCCTTTTGCCACAGTGTTTTCAATAGTCGTCTGCTGTAAGGGCGTTTCAACGCGTCAGTGTAAACGAGCGTCAATCTAGATCGTTAAAGTATAAAGTGTAGTTTTCTGTGTCCAGGATCAAATGTGTTAACCATTTCCCTCATATAGACGCTTTCTACCCCCTATGCAGCAGACGACTTTTGGAAAACATAGTGACAAAACGAGCAATTTCTCCTTTTGTCACCATGTTTTCAACTCAATTCAATTATTGTTCTTTCAAATAAAGGGTGTTTTTCGGCTTTTTTCCTAAAGGTTTTCAAAATCGTCTGCTGCAGATTTGTTGTATGTGGGGAAAGGATTTTCCTCCACGTACACTTTTATATATTAGTCTCGTCAGTTCCGCTGAACTTAAACCATCGTGATAAATGTTAAATATCCTTTTATTTATTAACCCTTGCCCTCATATAGACGATTTCGGACGCCTCTGCAGCAGACGTCTTTTTAAAAACATAGCGACAAAAGAAGAAGCTCAAATCGAGCAATTTCTCCTTTTCCACAATGTTTTCCACTTTTAAGTCATAGGTTATCCATTTGATTATAGAGATTTTTCTATTTTTTGACAAAATATGTTCAAAGTCGTCTACTGCATAATTGTCCTATGAGGGAAAGGGTTAATCTTTTCCCTCAATCAGACATATCGTCAAAGCTTCAAATTTCATTTCTTACTCTCGGTACATTTTAACAATGGACCATGAGGTCATCGTACATTTGTAATATGGGAAACAAGCAGACGACACGTGATAACATTGTGGCAAACGGAAACGTTGCAAGATGTTTGTTGTTGCTTTTTAAAGCGTCTGCTGCATATGTGCTGTATACTGGAAATGGTTAAAAAGCCCGGCGTCATCCTTGATCGACTACTGAATCCACTGGGGTGTAAAATTAGTTTGTTTCACAAGACTAATCATAATTTAGGGTTAGGGAGCAGGATTGACACCGAGTTTCGAATTTCCGTTTAAAACCGAGTTGTGCCGATTGCATGATAACATTTTCCACCAAAGTTCGTGAATCTAAAATGATAATAATATACACATATATAATATTATAACTGCGTACTGGGACTTGGATACTGTGCAAGGTAATTTGATTATCGTGTTCTTTATTTTGTGTTATATTTAATTGTATTATAGTACATTTGACCAGGGTCGCTATAGTATAATAATTATGGTGTACATGATTTGACCAAGCAAAATTTTCACCGTGAACCTTTTTTCAAAATGCGTTACAATTTTTACTGCGGTCTCAATGTGTCAGTATTACCACATAGTAGCTTAAAACTTAATATCAAATATATACATATGAGCCGTTCCACGAGAAAACCAACATTGTGGACCCCGCGTAAAGTATCGACCCGGATCAGCCTACTCTATACCTCTATTCCCCTTAGACGGAATGTGTCGGCGCGGATTAGCCTGCGCGGACTGTCCAGGTTGATCTGGTTCGATATATTACGCAGAATATATAATGTTGGTTTTCTCGTGGAACGGCTCGTACGTATATGCGAAGTTAAGTTGTGTCCCCATATGTATAAGATAACTGTCATACTGAATGCTATATAACAGAGAGGACATGGAAACATTTTTGTTTGGTTTTATTGGGGTTTAACGCCTTTTTCAACATTATTTCAGTTATATCACGGAGACAGTTCACTTATTCATGATCCCTGGGTAAATAAACCAGTACTAGGCTAGAAAATGTGCCTTGACCCAAGGGCACTCCACCATGACCGTAGTGCCGCGACTGGGGATCGAACCCGTGACATCCGGTTTCAAATCCTCGACGCTAACCACTCGACTACAGCTGATTATTCTTGACCTGGTTATATTTATCTCGTTCTCACATACATCAAATGTGCAGCAGAAGATTTTGATAATATCGAAACAAAATAATGGAAAATCTATTTAAATGAGAGTATACTTATTGTTAAGATTATTAAGAACGGCTCATATTTAAATGAGAGTATATTTATTGAATTAAGATGGAAACATTGTGGGACAAGTAGAAATTGGTCATAATATTGCTAATTATGAGCAATTTCTTCTTTTGCGACAATGTTTTCAAATGTCGTCTGCTGCAGATGCATCAGAAAGCGTTTACATGTGGTAAAATGGTTAATACAGGTGTAGAAGGAGATCAGTTTGAGCTACTGTCTGATAAGAATGTAAGAAATAAAAAAGAAAAAGAAGGTTTGACACATCTGCAGCAGACGACTTTTGAAAGTGTTGTGGTAATTTTCCTTTTGCCACAATAGCTTCATCTTAATTCAATAAATATATTCATAATGAGCAATTTCTTTTCATAGTTTGCCACAATAGCTTCATCTTAATTCAATCAATATATTCATAATGAGCAATTTCTTTTCATAGTTTGCCACAATAGCTTCATCTTAATTCAATAAATATATTCATAATGAGCAATTTCTTTTCATAGTTTGCCACAATAGCTTCATCTTAATTCAATAAATATATTCATAATGAGCCATTTCTTTTCATAGTTTGCCACAATAGTTTCATCTTAATTCAATAAATATATTCATAATGAGCCATTTCTTTTCATAGTTTGCCACAATAGCTTCATCTTAATTCAATAAATATATTCATAATGAGCCATTTCTTTTCATAGTTTGCCACAATAGCTTCATCTTAATTCAATAAATATATTCATAATGAGCCATTTCTTTTCATAGTTTGCCACAATAGCTTCATCTTAATTCAATAAATATATTCATAATGAGCAATTTCTTTTCATAGTTTGCCACAATAGCTTCATCTTAATTCAATAAATATATTCATAATGAGCAATTTCTTTTCATAGTTTGCCACAATAGCTTCATCTTAATTCAATAAATATATTCATAATGAGCAATTTCTTTTCATAGTTTGCCACATTTGTTCCTCTTAACCCTTTCCCTCATATAGACGCTTTCTGACGCCTCTGCAGCAGACGGCTTTTTGAAAACATAGTGACAAAAGAAGGAATTGCACAAAACGTGCAATTTCTCCTTTTGCCACAATGTTTTCCACTTTTAGTCATAGATTATCCATTCAATTATAGAGCTTTTCTATTTTTTGACAAACTATGTTCAAAGTCGCCTGCTGCAGAATTGTCGTATGAGGAAAACGATTTATTCAAAAATTAAACTCATATTGAGCAATTCCTCCCTTTGCCACATTGTTGTCAACTCCATCAAATGATGATAGTGATTTATCATAGTTTTACCTCGATATTTTTAAAATCGTCTGCTGCGGATTTGTAGTAAGTGGGATAGGGTTAATCATTGTTACAACATGGTCTGACAGGGTGTACGCTGGTCTCACGTACCGTATGGATGGTTCCAGGTTATATGTTACAACATGGTCTGATCCGGGTGTACGCTGGTCTCACGTACCCTATGGATGGTTCCAGGTTATATGTTACAACATGGTCTGATCTGGGTGTACGCTGGTCTCACGTACCCTATGGATGGTTCCAGGTTATATGTTACAACATGGTCTGATCTGGGTGTACGCTGGTCTCACGTACCCTATGGATGGTTCCAGGTTATATGTTACAACATGGTCTGATCCGGGTGTACGCTGGTCTCACGTACCCTATGGATGGTTCCAGGTTATATGTTACAACATGGTCTGATCCGGGTGTACGCTGGTCTCACGTACCCTATGGATGGTTCCAGGTTATATGTTACAACATGGTCTGATCTGGGTGTACGCTGGTCTCACGTACCCTATGGATGGTTCCAGGTTATATGTTACAACATGGTCTGATCTGGGTTTACGCTGGTCTCACGTACCCTATGGATGGTTCCAGGTTATATGTTACAACATGGTCTGATCTGGGTGTACGCTGGTCTCACGTACCCTATGGATGGTTCCAGGTTATAAGTTACAACACGGTCTGATCTGGGTGTACGCTGGTCTCACGCACCCTATGGATGGTTCCAGGTTATATGTTACAACATGGTCTGATCTGGGTGTACGCTGGTCTCACGTACCCTATGGATGGTTCCAGGTTATATGTTACAACATGGTCTGATCTTGGTGTACGCTGGTCTCACGTACCCTATGGATGGTTCCAGGTTATATGTTACAACATGGTCTGATCTTGGTGTACGCTGGTCTCACGTACCCTATGGATGGTTCCAGGTTATATGTTACAACATGGTCTGATCTGGGTGTACGCTGGTCTCACGTACCCTATGGATGGTTCCAGGTTATATGTTACAACATGGTCTGATCTGGGTGTACGCTGGTCTCACGTACCCTATGGATGGTTCCAGGTTATATGTTACAACATGGTCTGATCCGGGTGTACGCTGGTCTCACGTACCCTATGGATGGTTCCAGGTTATATGTTACAACATGGTCTGATCTGGGTGTACGCTGGTACCCTATGGATGGTTCCAGGTTATATGTTACAACATGGTCTGATCTGGGTGTATGCTGGTCTCACGTACCCTATGGATGGTTCCAGGTTATATGTTACAACATGGTCTGATCAGGGTGTACGCTGGTCTCTCGTACCCTATGGATGGTTCCAGGTTATATGTTACAACATGGTCTGATCCGTGTGTACGCTGGTCTCACGTACCCTATGGATGGTTCCAGGTTATATGTTACAACATGGTCTGATCTGGGTGTACGCTGGTCTCACGTACCCTATGGATGGTTCCAGGTTATATGTTACAACATGGTCTGATCCGGGTGTACGCTGGTCTCACGTACCCTATGGATGGTTCCAGGTTATATGTTACAACATGGTCTGATCTGGGTGTACGCTGGTCTCACGTACCCTATGGATGGTTCCAGGTTATATGTTACAACATGGTCTGATCTGGGTTTACGCTGGTACCCTATGGATGGTTCCAGGTTATATGTTACAACATGGTCTGATCTGGGTTTACGCTGGTCTCACGTACCCTATGGATGGTTCCAGGTTATATGTTACAACATGGTCTGATCTGGGTGTACGCTGGTCTCACGTACCCTATGGATGGTTCCAGGTTATATGTTACAACATGGTCTGGTCTGGGTGTACGCTGGTCTCACGTACCCTATGGATGGTTCCAGGTTATATGTTACAACATGGTCTGGTCTGGGTGTACGCTGGTCTCACGTACCCTATGGATGGTTCCAGGTTATATGTTACAACATGGTCTGATCTGGGTGTACGCTGGTCTCACGTACCCTATGGATGGTTCCAGGTTATATGTTACAACATGGTCTGATCTGCGTTTACGCTGGTCTCACGTACCCTATGGATGGTTCCAGGTTATATGTTACAACATGGTCTGATCTGGGTGTACGCTGGTTTCACGTACCCTATGGATGGTTCCAGGTTATATGTTACAACATGGTCTGATCTGGGTGTACGCTGGTCTCACGTACCCTATGGATGGTTCCAGGTTATATGTTACAACATGGTCTGGTCTGGGTGTACGCTGGTCTCACGTACCCTATGGATGATTCCAGGTTATATGTTACAACATGGTCTGATCTGGGTGTACGCTGGTCTCACGTACCCTATGGATGGTTCCAGGTTATATGTTACAACATGGTCTGATCTGGGTTTACGCTGGTCTCACGTACCCTATGGATGGTTCCAGGTTATATGTTACAACATGGTCTGATCTGGGTGTACGCTGGTCTCACGTACCCTATGGATGGTTCCAGGTTATATGTTACAACATGGTCTGATCTGGGTGTACGCTGGTCTCACGTACCCTATGGATGGTTCCAGGTTATATGTTACAACATGGTCTGATCTGTGTGTACGCTGGTCTCACGTACCCTATGGATGGTTCCAGGTTATATGTTACAACATGGTCTGATCTGGGTGTACGCTGGTCTCACGTACCCTATGGATGGTTCCAGGTTATATGTTACAACATGGGCTGATCTGGGTGTACGCTGGTCTCACGTACCCTATGGATGGTTCCAGGTTATATGTTACAACATGGTCTGATCTGGGTGTACGCTCGTCTCACGTACCCTATGGATGGTTCCAGGTTATATGTTACAACATGGTCTGATCTGGGTGTACGCTGGTCTCACGTACCCTATGGATGGTTCCAGGTTATATGTTACAACATGGTCTGAGCTGGGTGTACGCTGGTCTCACGTACCCTATGGATGGTTCCAGGTTATATGTTACAACATGGTCTGATCTGGGTGTACGCTGGTCTCACGTACCCTATGGATGGTCCCAGGTTATATGTTACAACATGGTCTGATCTGGGTGTACGCTGGTCTCACGTACCCTATGGATGGTTCCAGGTTATATGTTACAACATGGTCTGATCTGGGTGTACGCTGGTCTCACGTACCCTATAAATGGTCCCAGGTTATATGTTACAACATGGTCTGATCTGGGTGTACGCTGGTCTCACGTACCCTATGGATGGTCCCAGGTTATATGTTACAACATGGTCTGATCTGGGTGTACGCTGGTCTCACGTACCCTATGGATGGTCCCAGGTTATATGTTACAACATGGTCTGATCTGGGTGTACGCTGGTCTCACGTACCCTATGGATGGTTCCAGGTTATATGTTACAACATGGTCTGATCTGGGTGTACGCTGGTCTCACGTACCCTATGGATGGTCCCAGGTTATATGTTACAACATGGTCTGATCTGGGTGTACGCTGGTCTCACGTACCCTATGGATGTTTCAGGTTATATGTTACTACATGGTCTGATCTGGGTGTACGCTTGTCTCACGTACCCTATGGATGGTTCCAGGTTATATGTTACAACATGGTCTGATCTGGGTGTACGCTGGTCTCACGTACCCTATAGATGGTTCCAGGTTATATGTTACAACATGGTCTGATCTGGGTGTACGCTGGTCTCACGTACCCTATGGATGGTTCCAGGTTATATGTTACAACATGGTCTGATCTGGGTGTACGCTGGTCTCACGTACCCTATGGATGGTCCCAGGTTATATGTTACAACATGGTCTGATCTGGGTGTACGCTGGTCTCACGTACCCAATGGATGGTTCCAGGTTATATGTTACAACATGGTCTGATCTGGGTGTACGCTGGTCTCACGTACCCTATGGATGGTCCCAGGTTATATGTTACAACATGGTCTGATCTGGGTGTACGCTGGTCTCACGTACCCTATGGATGGTTCCAGGTTATATGTTACAACATGGTCTGATCTGGGTGTACGCTGGTCTCACGTACCCTATGGATGGTTCCAGGTTATATGTTACAACATGGTCTGATCTGGGTGTACGCTGGTCTCACGTACCCTATGGATGGTTCCAGGTTATATGTTACAACATGGTCTGATCTGGGTGTAAGCTGGTCTCACGTACCCTATGGATGGTTCCAGGTTATATGTTACAACATGGTCTGATCTGGGTGTACGCTGGTCTCACGTAACCTATGGATGGTTCCAGGTTATATGTTACAACATGGTCTGATCTGGGTGTACGCTGGTCTCACGTACCCTATGGATGGTTCCAGGTTAATCTTTCATGTGAAAACAATAAGAAAAGTGTAGTTATTTTGTAAAGGAATTTGATGAATGTCAACTGAAAGGTTATTCTGACCGGCTTGGTGGTATAGTGGTATCTAGAGCGTCCGCCTCGGATGCGGGAGGTGGCGGGTTCGATCCCCGGCTTGCGCCTATCAAAAAATGTAAAACAAATGCTCGTTATGGCTTTCCTTCCTTAAATCGCTGGTGTCAGAATAAATGTACTAGTAGTCACCTACAAAGGATAAGCATTGATATAACGTAAAATGGCCAAAGCAGTGTAAAACACAAAAAAGAAAATCCATTAAAGGATATTTGGCTACTTGATGATCCGTTTACATATATTAAAGTGATGAATACATAGCAAGTTAAGTTTGATGTTTACTTCTATGGTAACCGACATCATTGTTTGCGTAGAAATGAGTGTATAATACCCCCTCACCAGTATGCAATGAACATGTGGTGAAAAGTGTTTAAAGTCATTGTATATATGTATAGGGTACACTGAACCCAGCCCGATTTTGTGCAAAATGACGGGAACCATCTGTCCGAAGTGAATTCTTTTGTGCATTTTGTTTGGATTATTTTATATATACATATGTTATTGGTCCTCCTTTACAGAAGAAACATTGTAAACATTCAATAAAATACAATTCAATACAATACAATACAATCTAAAACAATACAATACAATGCAATACCATACAATACAATACAATACGATACAATACAATACAAACAAGTATAATCAACTGTTTACAGAATGTACATGCAATTCTAAAAGTAAGAAAAACAGGACAGACAAAAAGACGGAGGATAAGTGAGAGTATAATAAGGATATGCAACAGATGACAAAGCGAAATGTTAAAGCATTGTCATCTAAATGCATATAATACACAAACGGAAAGCATTAAATGCATCTACCGAAACGAAATGTAAACATGCACAGCCTTAGTTATTACAAATCGTGAAAAACATGGATGAATGGGTGAGTAGGTAAATGGATGGATGGATGATGGATGGATGGATGGATGGATGGATGGATGGATGGATGGATGAATGGATGGATGGATGGATGGATGGATGGATGGGCGGGTGGGTGAATTGAAGAATACATGCGCACACATATGTATACATAAAGACAATTAAATAAGAAAATAGCGCATGACAGGACACATATACAGGCACACAAATATAAATGAGTACATAATTAATGTTCATAGTTCATTGTTGATTTACATGAAAACAAAGAAGGAATTTAAATGGGTTTTCTTTGACCTTATTAGGTATTGTCCTCTTGTGGCCGTTCAGGTTACGTTGACATTAATTCAATATTTTAACCCTTTCCCACATACAACAAATCTGCAGCAGACGACTTTGAAAACATCTAGGCAAAATCAAGGAAAATCCCCATAAATGAAGGTAAAATTACTGAAAAAAAAGTTGAAAACATTGTGGCAAAAGGATAAATTGCTCCTTTTGAGCAATTTCTCCTTTTGTCACAAAGTTTTCAAAAGTCGTACGCTGCAAAGGCGTCAAAAAGCGTCTGTATGTGGGAAAGAGTTAAGCCACAATAAATCGTAAGCTAGCAAACACCAAACGACAATAGAATCAAGTTATTTCCAATCAGGTGCAACTGTGTCTGGTAACATCTAAGTAGTTACATCTCTTTTGACTCAAGATGGATGAAAGTTGAAGTTGTGTACATTGCTTATGCCGAGTATAATCGTCTAACCGCAAGTATAATGTTACACATTATCTTATTTTATACTATAAAACTGTAAATGATCGGATGCTCCTCCTTTCAAAAATCGTTCTTATACTGTTTCAATGCTTACCGTTTTTCAGTCAAAAGCGAGTAATCAATCATGTTCGTCATACTAACGCATTTTAACACGTCTGCAGAAGTCTATTCTTGGTAATATCGTGACAAATTGAGAAATTGCTAACGATGAGCACTAGTTTCACCTCTCTTTTCAGTTATTATACTTTCATTGACAGAGATTTGTTCATAGGTTAGCAAGGATGTTTTCAAAGTCGTCTGCTGCATATTTGTTTGCTGTATGTGGGAAAGGAAGTTAATCTTCTCCCACAGTCAGACGACATTTTGAAAACATTTTGGTAAAGGAAGAAAGTGATTATTGTGGGCAATTTCTCATTTTCTTTCATGTTTCTTCTTTTGCCTTATTTGTTGAAAAGGAAGGGAAAAAAGTCATTAAAAAAAAAAATCCAAAATATGTTTTCGAAGCAGAAATCGGAGAAGATATAATACAGATGCTGTAATATGAACAGTCCCTCGAGAAAACTAACAGTGTGGACTCTACGTAAAGTATCGGCCCGGATCAGCCTAAGCGTGCCGCGCCGGCTAACCTGGACAGACAATTTTCCCAACCTGTGGATTTACTGTTTCAGGAATCATTACACGATACCTCTATCCCCCTCAGACGGAATGTGTCGGCCCGGATTAGCCTGCGCAGATTGATCTGGGTCGATACATTACGCAGAGACCATTATGTTGGTTTTCTCGTGGAACGACTCATATATATGTATGTCGAACCCCGGAAGCTCGGTAACGGCGAGGGCTGTCATTCCAGGGATTGGGATTTCAAACCTCAGCTAGGTCAATATTCTTTACGACGTTTGATAAAAGTCAGTGCGGCAAGCGTCACTTGTCTTCCACAAATAGGCTAAAAGTCGATGTAGAAAAGCAGCCAGTTGCTTGTGAAATACTGGAGTGCGAAAGCCTGGAAACACATGGATATATATTCTTGCCGCCGTGATATGACTGAAGAAAGAGTTGAAAACGGTCTTAAACATCAATCAAGCAATTACTAATCCACCATCAAGTATTCTAAACTGAAAATATTGCTGAAGATCGAGGTCGAATATCCATGGATGTGTTTGTCGTCAAACATTGATTTTGTTTCATTGGGGTTTTACGCCGTTTTCAACATAAGTTCAGTTACAGCACAGCGACACCAGACGGGCTATAACAATGCCATTTAACCCTTTCAAACATAGAAACAATCTGCAGCAGACGATTTCGAAATCATCGTCGCAAAAATGTTGAAAATGCCTTTCGATTGATAAATGGGAGACATTCAAAACCCATATGGTCAAAACGCATACCGTTCAAAAATGACAAAGTAGTCAAAACACATATGGTTGAAAATACAGGGTAGTCAAAACCCATATGATTGAAACTACAGGGTAGTCAAAACCCATATGATTGAAAATACAGGGTAGTCAAAACCCAGAAGATTGAAAATACAGGGTAGTCAAAACCCATATAGTTGAAAATACAAGGTAGTCAAAACCCATATGATTGAATTTACAGGGTAGTCAAAACCCATATGATTGAAAATACAGGGTAGTCAAAACCCATATGATTGAATTTACAGGATAGTAAAAACCCATATGATTGAAAATACAGGGTAGTCAAAACCCAGAAGATTGAAAATACAGGGTAGTCAAAACCCGTATAGTTAAAAATACAAGGTAGTCAAAACCCATTAGATTTAAATTCAGGATAGTCACAACCCATATGATTGAAAATACAGGGTAGTCAAAACCCATATGATTGAAAATACAGGGTAGTCAAAACCCATATGATTGAAAATACAGGGTAGTCAAAACCAACATGATTAAAAATAGGTGTTAGTTAAAACCCATATGGTTGAAAATACAGGGTAATCAAAACCCATATGATTGAAAATACAGGGTAGTCAAAACCCATATGAGTGAAAATACAGGGTAGTCAAAACCCATACGATTGAAAGTACAGGGTAGTCAAAACCCATATAATTGAAAATACAGGGTAGTCAAAACCAATATGATTGAAAATACAGGGTACTCAAAATCCATATGATTGAAAATACAGGGTAGTCAAAACCCATATAATTGAAAATACAGGGTAGTCAAAACCCATAAGATTGAAAATACAGGGAAGTCAAAACCCATAAGATTGAAAATACAGGGTAGTCAAAACCCATATGATTGAAAATACAGGGTAGCCAAAACCCATATGATTAAAAATACGTGGTATTCAAAACCCATATGATTGAATATACAGGGTAGTCAAAACCCATATGATTAAAAATACGTGGTAGTCAAAACCCATATGATTGAATATACAGGTTAGTCAAAACCCATATAATTGAAAATAGAGGGTAATCAAAACCAATATGAATGAAAATACAGGGTAGTCAAAACCCATAAGATTGAAAATACAGGGTAGTCTAAACCCATATGATTGAAAATACAGGGTACTCAAAACCCATATGATTAAAAATACGTCGTTGTCAAAACCCATATGATTAAATATACAGGGTAGTCAAAACCCATATGATTGAATATACAGGGTAGTCAATGGTTAATGTAATGCGATAATTAAAGTCCCTTCACAATCCGATCCCAAACAAAAAGTAATCCTTTGACCTAAGTCTTTTTGTAAAGTTCACTATATCAACAAACAACACTACGATTCGAGTCACGTCCCATTGAAATCCAGTCCACGCCTCCGTGCAGTCTGATCCGGATCTTCCCTATTCTCGACATCTTGTCGTATACGCAGGAAGCGTCTAGAGATCCGTTACATAGTCTGACCTTAAACAGGATATACGTGTATAACCCTTTCCCAACATACAGCAAACCTGCAGCAGACGACATTGCAAGCATGTTGGCAAAAACCTGTAAAATCTCTATAAATGAAGGTATAATTACTGCAAAAAGTTGAAAACATTGTGGTAAATGGAGAAATTGCTCGTTTTGAGCAATTTCTCCTTTAGCCATTATGTTTTCAATAGTCGGCTGCTGCAGAGGCGTCAGAACGCGTCTATAAGTGGAAAGGGTTAAATGACTGGTATTCGATTACAATGAACGTATACTTTGTATAATCCCCTATGCCGGGTTTTTCCGTGAAATGTCGATCATGTATAGGTCAAAGATTACCAAATACATTCGCGGCTATGCTGAGTTTAAATCCATTGTAAATGTGTGTATATGATGAACTGATACTATTTTATTTTATTTCATTTTTGTATTTTGACGTTGGGAAAATAGAGTATGCGGAAAACCAGTCTTGGCCCAGCATGTGTGCAAAATGATGGGAACCATATTGTTCTTTGGACATTACATGACACCCCCATTGTTTTTGGATTATTCTATAGTTGAGACATTACATGACACCCCCATTGTTTTTAGATCATTCTATAGTTGAGACATTACATGACACCCCCATTGTTGTTGGATTATTCTATAGTTGAGACTTTACATGACGACCCCATTGTTTTTAGATTATTCTATAGTTGAGACATTACATGATACCCCCATTGTTTTTAGATCATTCTATAGTTGAGACATTACATGACACCCCCATTGTTGTTGGATTATTCTATAGTTGAGAATTTACTCCTTTCAATGATATGGAGTGTGCAACCTGTGCTAACTGAAGCAGGTTTTACAATTGAGGGTCGAAACGTGTGATTAACAAGCAAATTAAAAAGGAATTTAACCCTATGGACGCATCTGCAGCAGACGACTTTTGAAAACATCATGGTGAAAGGAGAAATTGCTTAAAACGAACAAGTTCACCTTTGCCACAATGTTTTTAACTTTTTTTCAGTAATTATACCTACAATTATAGAGATTTTCCATATATTTCAGTAGACATTTTCAAAGTCGTCTGCTACAGATTTGCTTTATGTGTGGTATTCTTTGACCTAGAGTGCCCTCCGCATTTCACGTCTTTTCAGCTTACGAAAATGGTACACGTTACTGCTGATCTATCTCAAGCGGGTATGGTTATACTTCTACTACTCTTGCCATTTATAACAGATGTCGACAGCACCGTCGAGTCATGTAAGTACTATTTACTCGTTCTAACCATTTCCAACATGCAAGGGCATTTTGGCACATTTGCAGCAGATGACTTTTGAAAACATTGTGGCAACTGGACAACTCTCAACCATAATGAGCAATTCATCTGTAGCAGATGACTTTTAAAGACATTGTTGCAACTAGACAACTCTCACCCATAATGAGCAGTTTATCTGTAGCAGATGACTTTTAAAGTCATTGTGGCAACTAGACAACTCTCACCCATAATAAGCAATTTATCTGTAGCAGATGACTTTTAAAGTCATTGTGGCAACTAGACAACTCTCACCCATAATGAGCAATTTATCTGTAGCAGATGATTTTTAAAAACATTGTGGCAACTGGATAACTCTCACCCATAATGAGCAATTCATCTGTAGCAGATGATTTTTAAAAACATTGTGGCAACTGGATAACTCTCATCCCTAATGAGCAATTTATCTGTAGCAGATGATTTTTAAAAACATTGTGGTTAGTTCCTCTAGCCTAAAATATATATGGTGTTGTTATATAATTATACGTGTTTAAAGCAAGTATATAAATATATTATGTCGTTTGATTAGAACATGATTATACAATTATGACTTGGCAATATGAGCCTGGTCGATCGGGACACGTACGTTTATATTATGACTCTTTTTGTATGAACATATTCATTTGTGGATGAATGATATACATTTGCTACCAGATCAGACAGCGCATATACACAGTCTGATCTAGCTCTATACTGTTTGCTGTTTCCAAGAAACTTCTGTTGAGCAGTATACATTTACTTCCCTTAAGGTATAACTATTTCCATAAGGTAAAGTTTCGCAGAGCACAGTTTCTTAGTGATTTTATCGTAGACCTATGGACACTCTCATACGTTGCTACAAAAACTTACTCTGCAGCTAGGCAGTCGAAGTGTCACCTTATACAGATACAATGGCTACATTTTCGTTAAAATATATATAGCTCTCAGTCTAAGTGTCAGCTTATACAGATACATTGGCTACATTTTCGTTAAAATATATATAGCTCTCAGTCTAAGTGTCAGCTTATACAGATACATTGGCTACATTTTCGTTAAAATACATATAGCTCTCAGTCTAAGTGTCACCTTATACAGATACATTGGCTACGTTTTCGTTAAAATACATATAGCTCTCAGTCTAAGTGTCACCTTATACAGATACATTGGCTACATTTTCGTTAAAATATATATAGCTCTCAGTCTAAGTGTCAGCTTATACAGATACATTGGCTACATTTTCGTTAAAATACATATAGCTCTCAGTCTAAGTGTCGCCTTATACAAATACATTGGCTACATTTTCGTTAAAATATATATATAGCTCTCCATTTTAGGGGAGATCTCTCTTACTTTGATACATATATATATATAGGATCCATCATGAGTTTTCTTTGGAGATCAAGATTTCTTAAATGAGTCTAGAAAAAGACGGTTATTAACCGAGCCTCTTGGCGAGGTTAATAACTCACTTTTTCGAGACGAATTTAAGAAATCTTCTCCAAAGTAAAACGAGTGATGGATTCTTTTTATCACCTTAACAGTGTGTTTTAATGAAAAATATTGACAACATCAAAACAAAGACCGAATAACATATTCTTCATAAGAACTTGTGATTCACCGCATAAAAAAGTAGTCCTCATCATTTTTGAATAAGAAGAAAAACAACAACAATGTTTTAAACAATTAAGACTCGTTATTTATTCAAAATAACGTATTATTGCATTTTTCAATGTGTAAAATTTGACAACTTAACAATAAACATAATAAAGATAAAGGTCAAAATGACGTCATCAGTAGTCGCGTGTATGACGTGTTTTTGTTATCACACATGTTGGATATCGTTGTTCCGTGATTTGTTCTCAACTTGAAAATAAGGGTATTTATGTGATAAATATATGTATATACAGAGACCTAAAATAACATTATTATTAGTTATTTTAGGTCTCTGGTATATATTATCTTAGAAAGATATTTTCTTTAATTCAAGGGATCTTCTTACATGTATAGAAATAGTATATACATACATTATATAATCGGGAAGAATTTTCATGATGATTTTCATTTTGTTCGATGAATACAGACGCAGGCAATCAGGGTCGGCATGAATATGACGTCAACATAAACGACGTCAGTGTTGGGGGATTGGTAAGCAATACATGTAACCAAGCATGGGGCGGAGACGGTATAATGTGTCACGGTAAATACAACCACTTATATTATTTCAATCAACTTTGGACTTGATACATTTCTATGATATTTAATTTTCATGTTAACACTGAAAAGGTAGTAATATACAAACTATTCTACGAATACCTGCAGGAATCCGCCGTGACCTGGTTCGAAACCCAGTAACGGCGGAACGGTTATGATGGAGGAGTGCCCTTGGGCAATACATATTTCATAGCCCGTTACTGGTTTGTTTACGATTACATGCTCTTCGCTCAACTAGCACCTAAATGATATCGTTTATACGTGATAACCCATTTCGTCAAAACGTAAGCGGCTTTCATCGAAAATTGAAAAATTCACAGTTTTTCAAGTATTATTTGCAGCTAAAGGAGAAATAGGCTACGGTTGTATAATCTGTTTTTGGGTTCCTTCCCCTTATTGCTATGTAAAGACTATCATATGAAGTCGGCAACCAGACTAATAACACCCAACCTGCAGGAGCTGAAGGGTAATCGTTCGGACCCATTTAGCCAGGTTCTTACGGTTAAAAGCTGTTACTGTTATACGTACTAAATGTGACATAGTCACAGGGTCATCCCGTTACATAATCGAATAGTGAATACCCAGGCGAGCCTGTGAAAACGCAAAAAGTCTCACCGAAGCCTTAACTGT